>JAEIIJ010018340.1:0-23612 GCA_018904815.1 Drosophila ogumai | reverse complement strand
TTTGTAAATAAGTTAATAATTTGTTGCCTTTCCTTAAATAGTCCCCACCAAATAAATATTAGAAATATTCTTAAACTACAAAAAGTTGTTTAATTAAAAAAGAGAGAAAACATATATAATGAATTGTTAATTTTTTATAAAACATTTTGTTTAAGTAAAAGCTCCCATAACATAAGTAATCTTTAAGACTCGAAAGATATATTATGAGTTGTAAATTTTTTATAGAGAATTTTTATTAAATAAAAACTCCCATGAATTAGTTTTTTAGAATCGCTAAATCGCCTGACTTTGGGGCTTTCACAAAGTGCGTAGCATGTGGCATGCATCATTCTTCCCGAAATGTGCTTCCCCATTTTTTTTCGCCAGTCAGTCGACTGTCGCCAATGTCCTTATCCCTGGACCATTCCCATCTTCGTCCTCATGCCCATCCACAGCCATGTCCATGTCCACTTCGATGTCCCCATGTCCGGTGTCAATTTTTACCATCTCCATTGGCTTTTGGCTGGCAGTTGAGCGGATTTCTTTTTTCATTTTGCTCGCTCTTACCCCCTTTTTTTTGGGCTATAGCCAGTGCAGGATCAGCCGCCTGTTGTCATAATTTTAGCACTCACTGTGCGTTGGTTTCGGGGGTTTTCCTTTTTTTTTTCTGCAACTGGGTTGAGCTGGGGCGAAGTGGAAATGTGTTTTCCGCGCCCCTCTTGCTCTTTTTATGTCATTTGCTCTGGCTGATTTTTTGTGCAGCCTCCGGTCCCGTTGTTGACTGTGTTTATTTTTCATGGTGTAATTTATTTGAGGCTCGTTGGTTGGTGTAGCTGGTAGTCGGCATCCCATTGGTTTATGGCTTGTAAGTTGTTTATTATTAATGTTTGGCTTATGCTGGCAGTTGTCGGGGCAAGCCTCCACGGGGCTGGGCTGGATTCGTTTGCCTTTTGGTTGCACTTTACGGGCATGAGCTCATAATGAAGTCATAGTTATCTGCCCCGCCCGCCCCGTTTTTACCATATTTGTTGGCCATAAAATATACGCGTATGCGTCATATTGCGACAATGCCCCGCCGCAGCCCCCCAAAAACTACAACTACTACCAATTTCAATCCAGTTTTCAGTCCCAAACCCTTTCCAGCTTCTCGGATCAAGCTGCATGCTGTTGTGCATTAGGCAGCACTTATGTACTATTCACATTAGTCATGCCATGTCTGCGTTATGTATTTTTATATCTACATATGTTATATAGGGTTTGGAAGTTAGGGAGGTGTCTTTGGCGGCCACAGAGGATTTGGTATTTATCTGATTTAAATTAGAAAAATATAGATACTTATAGGGCTTATTTTCAGGAACCTAAGTACTATGAAAATTATATAAAATTATTGCTCTTTATAGTTTTTAGGAACGTAGGTCTTAGTTTATTTAGAAAACAAGGTTTTTTACAAACTAAAAATATATATATATTTATGTATAAATACATAATATTCCCTTGAAAAAAGGTATAAAGTTACGTGACCTCCTTTTTTTTTATCATATTTATTTTTTTTATCATAAAAACAATAAGTACTTTTGAAAATCTCTTTGTAATAAAGTGAACAAGAGCTGAACTCGGTCACAAGAAGACAATATTGAAGCAACTTGATTATCAGCACTAGAACACACAATGTAAGTGACAAGCAGTTGGAAAAGTTTTTAATGAAATGCTAAAAACTTCCCGTTGAGAAAAAGAATCGGGAAATCAGATTGGATGAGAAGATAGTTTCGGTTGCGAACGGTGTGGCCATGTGTTGACACCAATTTTCGCAACTTTCAATCGGCTTTTCGGCAAGGGTTGTTGGTTAGTGGCTGCCGGTGGCAGTGGTGGTGGTGGTGGTGGTGGTGGTTCGGTGGCCAAAACACCCAAACAACTTGGTCTGGCAATCCGGCTCAAGTCGAACTTAATTAAAGCGCTTTAAGCACTGCAGTTGTCACAGGGACACGGGCAGAGACATTTACGGTTGGACTGTTTCGCAAATTGGCGAGTTGTAGACCAAAAACCAAACATGACAAACAAGCAAAGTTTTAGGCTTTGCCTGGCTCCCTGTTCGCCTATGTATGTATGTATTTGCGGCACAGGATGTGGCTCAAAGCGAAGGACATTTGAGCGTGAAATTTATCTCGCCCTTTAAAAGCCTTTGCGGATAATAGGGAAAGAACAAAAACAAAACGAAAAACAAAAAAAAAAAAAAAGGTAGAAGAAACATATAAAGGAATCGGTGGGGAAAAAACGCTTGAACTTAAATTATGTGCCATTATAATTGCCGCACACAGTCTGGCCGCAGATTGCAGAAGGGAATTTAATTGTTAACCCTGGGAGAATATCTACACCAAGATGGAGCCAAAAAAGAGATGATATTGAATGGTGGGTTTATACGAGGTGTTATTTGGTAATTATTTAAAATTATTTTAAGAGTTAATGTTGGGTTACTACTAAAGGAAATAATTTTAAAAATACGTTTGAGCTTTTTAATAAATTAAGTTCATTGAAATAAAGTTAGAATATTGTTATGTCTAATAAATAAATTATATTCTCCATTTAAATCACTTTTAAAATAATTTTAAATAGATGTTTGAGCTTTTATAAAAAATTAATAAACATATGTCCTTCTATGTTAAAATCGCCTTTAAAAAATACTGTTAAAAATATTCACAGTATCCTCTATTATAATCTTTATTAAAAAGATTCAAATGTAATAAATAGAAAACGCATAAACGTAGCAATTGGGAAATTCCAAGACACACTGGCATGTGCAACAATTGAAAATGTTGCTGCTGCTTCTACTGGGTTTCGGGTGTTCGAAAAGTTTCTTAGTCATGGGCAAAAAGTTTCCCAAGCTGCCAGGGAAAAGTGCAGTTTGTAGTTTAAGCCACCCAGGCCCTGTCTCAATTTTCCAGCAACACATATGTTGGAAAACCTGCGGTTGCCTTCAACTTTGTTAAACGCCACAACCGTGTATGCTTAACCCCGAACAAAAACCCCAGAAAACCCGAGAAAAGCACAAAAGTAAAAAAGGTAGACTTCTAACTATGCTCTACTATGTCCACGGGGGCGTAATATAGCTAGATGCTGCACAAATACACATGAATCTATATATATCTACATATTATATGTATATAATTTCATATAGAGAACTTTGCACTACTTTGGGGGCGGAGACAGGAATTTATGTGATATGCGTGTCGGGGAATTGATTTAATTTGTTTGAGTTTTAGCAGCAGGAAGTAAAACTATTATAAGGGCTTAGGAATATGTAACACAGCTGCTGTGTTGCTATTCCATCGGTAAGAGGCTTTAAGCGGATTTTCATGTTGAATAATGGAGATGGTCTTTAAGTGCACAATCGAGTGAATAATATTTGATAAACTGAGTTCACAGCTATATAGATAAATGTAATTAAATTTCGCACTTAAATTACTCACTTTTTCTGCGAATTTCAATGGCTGAGAAGCAAACAAAATGTGAATTAAATCGAGAACAATACAATATGGTGTAATTAAATGTAAGTGGATTACTAATTTAATTATGCTTGTTAATCGTGTTTGCCTGGAAAGTAGAGTGTGATTAAAATGATTACTAGGCAATTATAAAGTGTGAAATAATAGAAAAAACATCGATAACAATTTATATTTGATTTGTAAATGTGTAAATTGATTTTGCTAAGGCTTAAATAGGTATCTAATAGGTCTTAAATGTTTCACAGTGAGTTATTTAATCTTAAATAAGTTCACGGAGATCAGGTTTGGTGCTTCTTTCCTAAGCACTTGACTGCATTTCCTTTAAGTTTTTACCTTTTGAACTTTTGGCAAAAAGATGCCATGATAATGCATTTGACAGTTGCAGTAGTTGCACCCTTTTTCCCCCACTCTGCTTTTCCTTTTTTTCCCTCGTAGTAGTTACTGGCTTTTGTTGGATTTTCGGTTCGGCAGCAGGGCTCAAAGGGTTTTTTCATGACTCTCGATGAGTTTGTTACCCTGCAAAGTTGGTGTATTAACAAAGATATATTTTTAAAATATAAACTTATCTGATATTTTATTAGGAATATTTATAGGAAATATTTATTTGCCCTAAAATTTAACTTTTTAATAAATTTTGTTATAAAATTAAACTAAAGAGTATTCCATCTCTCGTTACTGACTTTTTATTGTCTCTGTTTTTTCCCCCCGATTTTTTTTTCGCCAGTTAGCCAAAGTCTTTTAGCTGTTGGCAGTTTGACACGGCGACAACTGGCGTGGTGGGAAAGAGAGGAGCTTCGAGGGATAGAAAGAGATGGAATCAGAGGGTGGCCTGCATATGTAACTTTAACTCACATTCATACCTTGGCTCGTTTACTGCTAGTTTGGCGTTGTGCAATTTAACAGAATGTTACGTTTTATATTCAATTTAAGGATGCACCAGGTCCTTCTGCCCCTTGGCAATGTGCACTGCAGCTGGGATCAAATGAAATTGTGGCCGAACACCACTTACTCCTAACTTCGACGATGCGAGACGATTTAGTAATTGGTTGCAGGAATTTCATTTCATCCAGCTGTGGCTTATCCGCTTGGAATGCTTGATTTTCTGAAAATCCATTAAGTGTTGCATTCTTGGAAATTATTTTGAAGTTACTTGTACTCATTTCTGGGCTATATTTGGGGTAATAGGTACATAGCTTTAAGTGAAGTCCTTTGTATTGAATTTTCGATTTTCCTTCAAAGTGTCAATTATAACAGTTTCTAAATTATGTTTAGTATAATAACTTATTAAATTCCCTTGTCACAAATATTTGTCGTTAAATTTACCTTTATAAACATTTTTCAAAAATTACAATAAAATCCCTACCTCCTTAAGTTCTTAAATATTATAAAAACCTCTCTTGCCGCACAACGGTCACGTGTCTTGGTTTAAACGACAATTTGCATGTGAAACTAGAAAAGGTGCTAGGGTGCGGGAAAATGCTGGGGAAATTGTGAGAAAAGCGGAAAAACCAGGGAATAGAATGAGAAGAAGCTACGATTTTCTCTATGCAATTTTTAGTGTCGAATGGTGCCAAGTTGGAAATGCACTTTTTATGTTCGCATGGCGTGTGCAACGTAACAAATTTAACCGTAGACAGATTGCACATGTGTACCGTTTTGTAATGTTATACATGTAGCACACACATACAAATGCAGATACATACAAATGCAGATACACCACCACATTTATACGGGAAAACTCCACACACGAATGCTCCCTACACACACACACACACACAGGGAGATCTTAGCACACAGAAGAAGACGAAGTCTGGCAAAAGTTTTCATGTTGGCCAAGGGAAAAAGGGAAAACGGCGAGGGAAAGGTTCCACAAATGTGAAACAAATTGTTTAATGTTCTATCTTGCTCTCTGTCGCAGCTGTATTCTGTCTTTTTCTATTTTTGTACACTAGCCAAAAATTGGTGATTTTCAAAATCGAGCATTAGATCTTTGGATAACTCTTATATCTTTAGTTTTACCAATTTATTTGTAGGTGTTAAATAAATTATAAAATGGGGTTAAATACCATTAAATATAATTTTATATTTTTACATTTTCTGTTAATAAGATATAAAAAGCTACTTTATGTTTTTAGCTTACAAAATCCAAATACTTTCTTAACACAAAAGTAAACTTTTTCTGGATTAAAAATATTTTAAAAACTTTTTCCACATTGTTTACACTTTTTTATTACTTAAAATTAATTTCTCTGAGTGTTGTTGCGTGTTTGGCTCCGTTTGAGTTTTGTCAATGCGACAATTTCTCGACGTCGACGTTTTCAGAGAGTTAAGTAATCGCACGTTTATTACCTCCATTTGGATATATTTTTTGTCCCATTGTCTAGACCTCCCTCTCTCTCTGCCTTCTTAGCTTCTTGTCTGTGTGCCCCACAGCTGTCTCCTTCTGGTTCTTCCTTTTAGCCATCAAAATCATGGCTTAATCACTTTGACTTGTTGCGGCTAATTGCAATTTGAAATGCTCCATGAGATGAGACGAGCTGAGCTGACTTTGATTTGTCCTAAGGCCGTGCTTGTCACACACTTTTTGTGTCAATTGGTTGAGTGGGGTTAACATTTTGGGTGGGTTAAGGTAAGGACTAAGTGAATAACTTTAGAGAGGAAGAAATTCATCTAAAACTTATCTACAAATAACTAATTTTTAATCATTTTATTGATCAATAAACAGAATTTAGCAAGTAAAACATTCAAAATTTTATAATAATTTAATATTTAGAGAGCTTAGGTTTTTGCCTTGATTAACCCTTTAGAACGCAAATAGCGCACAATAAAGGGTGTGACACCCAGCGTGATGCTTATTCTAATCGGTGCCAGGACTTTGTGAATGGCAAAAGCCACCACAAAGGTGCTTCCCGTGCTCACCTTCTTGGTCAGTGCAGTTGAACTAACTCCCAGAAACTCCAATATGGGAGCCAGGTTTATTCCGCCAGATACAAGTGCATAGAAGCCGGCAAAGGATATCAAATAAATGGCCAAATGAAAGGCCATTATGGTAGGTCCATATTCCTTAAAGGCTCTCTTGAGCTGCTCTGTTTTACTGGGCTTAATATCGATATTGGGTGTGGATGGTGACTTCTCTGGGCAAGGCGGCGGTGGAGTTGATTGCAAACTGAAGTAGCGTTTTGTTGAGAATATTTGAGCATTATTTTTGAGATTTGAACTGGTTGAGAACTTGTATTCCTGCAGGCTCTGAAAGCGATGTACAGGCAGGGAACACTTTATCCCAGCTTCTTTTTTACCAATCGAAAGACATGTCCAGGTCACAGCTAAGTAATTTTGTTTATCGATGTTGAAGGGAATGTGGTTTGGTTTAATAAAATACGAGACTACGGGTAAACGAGTCCTACAAATCGCGGATGCTCTGCCCGAATATGAGCACATTGTTTTTTAAATATATTAATATTTTAAGTAAAGACAAATTGGTAAAATTAATTTTACCAGAAATTTGAGTGATAAGTCAAGGGGAGACTACTTAAAGAAGTTTTTAGGAAGCAGTTATCAAGTTATCTAAAAATTGATGAGTTCTTAGTAAATTTGTATATTAAAAACAAGAAAATGTAATGATATTAAATGAGTCTTGTAACTTTATATTCAAATATTTAATATAATTATTGCTTTTAACCTAACCCCTAACCATCAAGGGCATTTGCAATTAACAGATGTTGACATTGCCAACTCATCAATCAATTTACAATGTTAATCTTCTCCTGTTGCTATGACAAATGATGTACTAAGATCGAGGCAGAGAAATCTTTTACATAATGCATAAATCAAGGCCCTCGACGGAAAGCCTAACAAATTTGCACAGGTAAACAAAGTCGAACACGAGAAATAAATAAATAAAATTGGGAGCGGTGCCGGGTCCTGCCCACCTAAAAATGAAAACATTTTTACAAATGCATAATGACGGATAATTTGTGTGGCAAAACTCGTCTCGCACCTTTCACCGGGCAACAAACAGCAACAACAATAAAATATAAAAGAAAAATATAAAGCGAAATAAAAGTGAGGGAGAATAAAAAAAAAATCGAAACAAAAACGCGAAGCAAACTTTTCTCCCAAGTATTTCTCATGATTTCAACTTTGAACTGAGTCGCTGTCACTTGTTCCAAGTCGACTCTCTGCCACTTGCTAATTTTTCGTGCCCACCTTCGGAAAAAAACTTGAAACTTGTTAGATAGGAAAATTTTCCACAGGGCCCTGCCATTTCCCTTGGCTTTTCCTCAAGCTTTTTCCCCTCCGGTTCGTCTTTTGACAGGCTTCAAGTTGAATTCGTCCCGTTTCGACGCTGTGGGACCCTAGGAGAAAAAAAGAAAATTATGCAAATATGTTACAGTTACGGGCGCATCCCTCTTTTCCCGCTGGTTTTCCCCGACCACCCGCACCCCCTCTGGCCTGTCTGTTTTCTCTTTGGAAAACTTTTTCCTTGCGTTGGCCTAAAATGTCGTCTTGGCGCCAAAGTTTTTTACTGGCCACCCGCCCCCCTTTTCCGGACGGTGCCTTCTTCAAATTTTCCTCTGAGAGTTTCGGTTTCTTTTCGCCTGCAATGATTACAGACGGCAAACTCGAAAGTTGCAAATTAAAGGCTAAAAGGAGAAAGAGAGTTGACCACTTCCAGTCAGAGTCCTCGATTAACCTAATCCTTTAACTTGACGGAGTCCAGAGCGTGCATGTGTTCGCCTTAATTCAATTTCCCTGTTTTCCCCGCTTCGCATTTACCCGTAATTACCGAGAGCGGCAGCAAACAAAGCCAAACAAAAGGCCCTCAATTACAATTGCAATTCCCGGGCGAATGTTTAACCATAAACACGACACCTGTCCACAAATAAATTTTTGGGCGTTGATTTTGGGGCCTGCTTGGGGCTGGCTTCCGTCGGTGTGGTTAAGCAGAACATCAAATATTCAGAAGGCGAGTGTGGCAACAAAAGCCGTTCGCTCAACTGTTGCCACCCCCAGGGATAATAGAGGGAAATTCCGACTGGAAAATAAAGCAAAATCAGCGAACGCTGCAATGGCCAAAAAGTGCTGCAGTTTGGTAAAGATTTAAGAGGGGATTACAGTGTTTTTTTACTTGAGTTTTAAATATATTGTAAAATTGTCTTAGCTGACAGTTTTGGGTTAAAGTTAAATCTTTGGGATTTTTGTGTAAAAAAATATTTATATACATTTATAAAGCAAAGCATTTTCCAAAAATTAAAATAAATGCAATCTAAAGTATTCTTAAATATATTTAAAAATTGTAGAAGCTAATGTCTTTTACAATTGTATTTTTATAAAGTTTTTTATTTTCTTAACTTAATATTAATGCAACTTTGAACGCTTGAAAGTCATTTTTAAAATTTTATAATTTTAAAATTTTTTATTACCAGAAAATAAACGACAAATATTTAAAGTACCTCTAATAGATATATTTTAAATGCTTAAAATCTCCGATAACTATCAATTTTTTCAATAAAACAATTTAAATTAGAGAAAGTCACACCCAAACAAGCAAACTATCGGCAACAATGACATCAAGCCATCGGCAGCAAATCTATAATTATTTAATGAAACTGAATCGACAACGCAAACAGCAAGGATACAAGGAAAAACGCTTGTATATATGCCCGCACATTAGCAGCAACAGAAACTGCTATCGATATTTGGCGAAAACAAAACCAATTACCGCAAAATAATAGAGCGGCTTGTACAATATCTGATCCAAAGCCACCCACTTTGATAGGCAGTCTCTCTTGATCCGAACAATGCCGAATTCATCAGCTATTATGTGGAAATTAAAGCTCATTCACTAACATTTAGCCAAGTGAGGGGGGTGTGGGGTGTGGTATTCGTGTGTGCGTGCATTTGTTATTTTAATCATGGCCCAAACAATGCCAGCAGGCCAATAGTGGGCGTGTCGTGTCTATGGCAATAAACTGTCAATTTTCAATTATGTCTGTGACGTGTGGAAGCCACCTTCAATGCCTCCTGCCGGTGCAAAAAACCCCCTACCCCCTTTCCCCTTTTCGCTTTTCTGACAGCTCCTGTGCGACATGACACATACACATACTCGAGCACACACCCATGAAAGCCCCGCAAAATAAGGTCTTCGAATTTGTGGGACAAGCCTGACATTTTGGGGGATATATGTTACACCCCGATCCTCTCATTGAAATCGTGCGGTGAGTAATGCTCAATGTCCCATCGGCTTAACCTTGTCCATTTTCCATTGTCCAAAGAGTGCATTGAATACACTTAAAGAAAAGGGAAAAAAGAGGCAAGATTATATATGAAGAGGGTTTAATAAACAAAGAAAAATTCTAATATTACTTTAAATGTTTTTAAAAATAAACACCAAAGGACCAAAGTCAGAGCTACATATAAATATTATTTTCTAAACTGATTTAAATCATTAAAATCAAATATAAATATATTAATTAATTCACATCTTACCTCTTACACTCAATTTTATTTATCTTAAATATTTAAAATATATATTTCCCAACCTATTTTTGGAATATTAACTACCTTTATTTTCTGTAACTGTGCAATTGCAAATTCCCAGACCCACAAAGCTCCAACCAATAACCATGCCCAAACCAGAGAAAGACTTGAAGCTTGTGGTCTTCACTTTGCCTTGTGACAGAAAGCCTCTTCGAAATCCATGGGCCATAAATACGAATGCCATGATTATCATATAATAATCGTCAACAGAATAATGGTTATCACTGTGTGCAAGCGAGGGCAGTTCAAGAGTTAAGAGTAATACCTAATATTAGATTATTTATGGAGAGGTTATATAGGTCAGGCTTAATAGAAAACTTTAAATGACATATATTTTATTATTTAATTATGCTTTATGTATTTATTTCTATATTTATTATTAACTTCGCTTGGATAAGGTCAAGACTTATTTTGTCTGAACTATATTATAAGTTTATATTTTTGTTATGGTTTGAATATACAAATTAATATTTTTGAAAATGTAAATAGTTTTTTTTCAGTTGGTTTTTCAAATTTTAAATTACCTTTTTCGGTATCCCTTATCCTTCGCCCATAGTTTTCTTCATTTTATTTCATTATTTATAAGCTCCTTGCTCTCAGGCTTTATAATAATTTCCAGGCTTTCTCGCCTCAACATGAGAATAAAACCCCCGTGGCTACCCACGTTGGCCTGTCCGGTCGCTTGGTCCTGCTCCTGACATTCATTAGCTTCAATGGGAAAGTGTTTCATCCGACAAAACCGAGGAGCCGTGAGGGAACAAGGACTTGGACATGGTCATGGACCGGGGTACAGGAGGCAGACAATTGCTCCATTCAGGCAGATGAATCGGACACAAAACCGAATCCCGGATCGCTGAAAGGCAAACCCCAGTTTCCCCGCAAATGTTCATGTTTGTGTCATCGGCATTGTTATCCCTGTCATGCTTTATGCCATGTTTACAACCCGATTTTTGTGCTCCCCCTCGCCCACCGTCCTCTTGGCCACCTTGTATGCTCTGCCTCCTCCTTGGACCCCAGCTGCCATGGTGTCCGTAGGTCCTTGTGTCTGTATGTCTATGTGTCCGCTGTCGTCAAGTGCAACACTTGCGGCCATCTTGAGCGTATTGAATTATCATCATCATTGGAGCTTTGCCGTTTGTCTAGCCATCCTTCACGGCAATGTCCTGATACACTGAGGGAAAAGGATATTACATGGAAAATTTATATTAAAATAATACAAATACTTGTTTTTTAAATTTTAAATTGAAGTTTAATTTAAGATTTTGGTTTAAAATTTATAGACAACATAAAATTTTATTAAGGTAAAATATTTTCAAGTCATATCCTTTTTATTTTTTGTTTTCATGAAGTAAAAATATTGAAATACTTTATTTTAAGAGTCAAAGAAATTTATTTAATTTTTTTTTATTTCTCCTTACAAAGAAAATATTTTTATTATTAGTGTAAGTCCATTGATGATGCCAAGAGTGCGTAATTGCTGTGGATATCCGGAATGGTTATTCCTGCCCCAGGAGGCAAGCCAAGAAAATAGAATTCTTCAAAAATCTGATAGATGATTCTCGGCCTCCAGGTTCTATTTTTGGTAGCTAAGCAAACAATTTGTATGCTGGGACAGCATTATTATTCTTTTTCTTTCTTTTACTGTTTGGTAGACAGCAATTATTTGGAAAGTCATCCCTGTTGTTATTGCATCATCATGATGGAAATTATTGGTTTAGGGTTTGCATGGATTTCCGATTTTATGGCTTTCGGTCAGCAAGTGTTGCATTACAAAATTGTTTCAAGGAGTTTTTGTGGGCGGCGGGAAGGAAAAACAACACTGATACTCAAGACAACGGCCACAAAAAGAGTTCACAAAGTTAAAGGAAAGGGAAGAAAAAAAAAAATGACTGATGAAGGCTTTCGGTTGGCAATTATTTCGATGGCCAAAAACGAAAAGTTGATGGCGAGTGAAAGGTTATTGATGCCTTTATCTCGGTTATGCCCCGAATCGCAATTGTTGGTTGAATGGTTAAATTTGATAGTGCTTGAGAGATACCAAATTGTTTTCTTATGGTTTTTTTAACAAAGCGATTGTGGAGAGTGATTTTAAACTGAAAAAATGTGGCTCAAGTGTTTGAGAAAACATAGATTGTGGTATATCTTTGATTTATCAAATTTCAAGAATAAAAAAACGGATCTAATTGCAGAAGCATTCAAAATGTACTACTTTGTTATGAATTTTTAAGGGGAATTCATTTTAAATATACATACAAAATCCTAAATACTATTACCCTTCAAAACTATTTTTCTGAAATTAAAAATACACAATTTAACCATATGTACACAATTCTTTTTCGAGTCATTTTCCATACCAATAAACTCAACATCTGAATAATTTATTTCTTTCCAATGCTCTCATTATCTTCTTTTTTATATGAGTTTCTGTGAGTACTTGTTAAATTATAAGTGATTCCTGTTCGGAGCGGCGACTGGGATGCAAATATATGGCATTTCATTATTGGCAAACAAGGCTTTTCTTCTCGTTGACTGCCTTCCGTTATCCCATGATTTCCCAGTCTCTGTGGCAATTTGTAGACAGACTGTTGCAATTTGTTGCTGTTGCAGCAACATCGCTGCAACACCAAGGGCTAGCAGAAGTTGGAGAGGCTGCGAATGGCGCTTTGGTGTTGACGGCATTGTTATTATGACTACCATTTGCCATTCGCGATGTTGTTGCATGTTGCTCTTGTGCATCGGTTGCTGTTGTTGCACCAACAGCTGTCACGTTGCTGCCGCCTGTTGTTGCTGCAAGCGACAGCAACAGCAGCAGCAAAAGCATCATGGACCGCGGCAGAGTCTGCGCGAACATGACAGAAGATGACGCTGCCTGATGATGAGGTGGCGATGCTTTTCATTTTTTTTACTCTACTAGGTTGCATCCGCGTGAACTGGCCACCTTGTTGAGGTTTATGCGGAGATTTTAGGAGTAAGAATAAATTCAGGCAACAAAATGAGATACAAAACATTTACAAATATTTTTTTTTTATCTCCTCCTGATATATCTAAAAGAATTATAGTAATTTCCCGAACCCAGTGAGGTTTTTCCGGAAATCTAAAATTATTAAAATTAAAGAAGATTAAGAATGTTATTAAATTTAGTACACAAAAAGACGGAAATATGCGAAATTATACAAATAGATTTATTCTTAATAATTTCGTAAATAAATTTTTGAACTAAAACTCAAAATAATGCTTACTAATAAAATTCTAGAACTTATATTTACGTTTTTTAAGCCCGCATAAACGTTCTGTTTGCAATATTCTACCCACTCCACGGTTGGTTGTAAGTTCATCTATCGTGGTGTCTGCCCCATACCCTTCGACCGCTCTTTCCCCCTGTGCATCCTCCCCTCTCATGGTCGTATTTCGTCTGATGTCGCTGCTCATCAACTTCAGTTGCTGTGTCGCATTATGCAATCAATTTTTCAAAACTCCAGCAACTTTGCCAGCAACAGCTACAGAGTGGCAGTGGGCATATCCAAAGGGGATTTGTGATGGACAAAAGTCAGTGTTGTCATCTACATAAAAGAGTTTTTAGATTTTTTTATAGAAAATAATTATTAAAGAAAATTAATAAAACAAGAAAGAAAGTCACCTATATTGTGGTTTAAAAATGGATTATATTTTCTAAAAAAAAAAAAACTGCGGTTTTTCAAAGCGTATTATAATAGTATTTATAATATTCTTCTAAAGATTAAGTAATTAAACAATATATTTTATTATAAATATAAATATTTTTAAGATCTGTTCTTAACTAATACCATCATCCAAAAAATAGCCAGAAAATTAGGCATTTCCAAACGAACGAACATCACCGACCATAGTCCATGCAATTTGGGCAAAAGTTGATTATAAAACGCAAAGTCTGGACGGGAGCGCCCTTAAGCTGAAAGCCCAAAGCGGATGGCTAAGTGCAACTTTAATTGAAGATTTTTTTTTAGTTTCCTCCTCTCATTTTCTCCCTTTTTTTTGGACTGCAACATTAATGCGATCTTAATGCTAAAGTTTCCCTAATTACATTTTGGCATTTAGCTTGACTTGCTTATCGTTAGCCAGTGTGCTGCCCCTTTTTTTTTGTGTTGGCCCTTTTTTATCAAACATATTTTTCTTTTTTTTTTGGGCCTGGCCCACATGGCGTATACTTCATTTGACGCTGGCGTTTTTCCCACATTTTCCACCCTTGGTTAGCTGCCACTTTGTAGGCCTTTCAGCTGGCAACAGGTGAGAATTCTCATTTCATTTTGGGACTAAATCAACTGTAAAAAATTCAAATGCCTTATCAGCTTAAGCTTCTGCTTCAATGGAGCGCTCAGGCCAATGATGGTGTGTCCCCAAGTGTAAGTGTGTGTGTCTAGATGTGTGTGTTTTTTAAGTATCTGTGTATGTTCGCTCTCGGGTGTGCGCTACATGATGATGAGCTTTTTGACTTTTGTTTGCTGTGTTGGCTTTTTGCGGAGTTTGGCGCCGAATGAATGCAAATGAATAGGAAAATGTTTAAAATTGCAATTGAAACTGTAATTGCGTTGGCCAAAAAAGGGGGAGAGGACTGGGTGTGTGGTTGAAAAAAGCTCGAGGGAATTTGCTTTTCTCACAGCAGATTGCTGCCAGTTTCTAAAGTCTACTTCGCTACCATTTTGCGGTTAGTTTGTTTTTTTTGTGCTCTTTTCCTGGATAAGGAGGAAAAGTGGACGGGAAGTGAGTCCCCTGTGTGCCCCAACTGGTTTTTAGATAATAAATTGATATTCCAGACGCACCTTTTGAGGTGAGCGGTAATCGAAATGCTTTTCCATTTGCTTAGTCTAATGCAAACGAGGGTGAGAATAAAGAGGAGTCCTTTGGGGGATTCAAGTGAATTCCTCCAAATGGTATGGGATATGGAATAATGATGGAGATTAGATAGTAGCATGATAGAGTGCTCCTGCTCTCGTGAGTGTGTGGGCTAATAAATGGTAGTAGATAAACAGATTGCTGCCGGAAAGTGCACCGAAAACTGGATAAAGTTTGCAGAGATTTTATTTTGGTGGAAGAAGAGGTGTGGATTTCAGAAGAAAAATATGTGTGTGGTGGAGAAAACAAAAGGGAAAAAGTATTTAAGTGAAACGAATGAGGTGTAAGGTCTGAGAAATGGCGCTAAAAATATCAGTGACAATGGATTTGTTATTGTTAAATAATCATTAGGCAAATACTTTAATAGTTTAAATATGATTTCAAGAAAAGTATAACTTATATTAAATATTTTAAAGAAAATAAACTTAAAAAGGGAAGCAATATTTTATAGTCAAATTCCAGAAAGTTATTTCATCTGCTTTAATAACAAAGCAGAAAGTTAACAAATACATTTTCAATAAGTAAATGGATACAGATTATAATAAATATATTAATTTCATTAAACATCTTATATCTTCATTCCCCAAGTCCCCGTCAGCTTTATAATTTTTTCCTTACCTTAGCCATAAAACCACTTAATGCCTCTCTACCTGCCATAACCCCCAAACTATTATGACAATCTAATGACAGTCTCAAGTGACCAACGGACTAAGTCAAAGCAATGGCAAGCACTCAAAGTGCACCCAGCGAGTGCACTTACCGAAAGACTATTACATAAAACTGCAGCACAGCTCAGAAATTACTATATAGCTGCGAGAAAAGCCATTCATCATCCAAGTATATGGAGTTGTCGAGAGCGAGAGGAGAGCGCCTTTTGAAAGAGTGCATATTAAAAGTAAAATTCGTATTTTTCCTTTTATTTTTTTCTGCCGAATCATTGCTGGGCTATGAATTTACTTTCTCGAAATCCTAAAAGCGCTTACCCCTTTCGGCCAAAGCCAGCTCCTTGTGACCATATTATACTATATATTTGAGGTATCCTCAAAGCCAGGCGCATGCATTGAACCGCCCAAGATTTGCACAAGATTTTATTTATTTAATTCGGCTTTCGTATGCCCTTTATCTCGAAGAGATTTAATTTAAATTTGATATTTTGTTAATATTAATTAATATTTGAAGTGACTTTAAATTTATTATAAATGCCAAAAATATATATTTTAAAAAATATACATATTAAAAAACCTAAAAAATGTTACGGCATCTTTTGAAATTATTAAAGGCAATTTTTCTACTTTGAAACGTATAAATATATTTTTTAAATCAATAAAATATTATTTTTTTTTTATAAATCAAGTCAAAAACCATATATATTTTTTTCTTTTCTCGATAAATGTCTCAATTGCAATTTGAAATTTTATTCCGCTAAAAGTTTAATAAAAGAATGACTATAATTTTAAAAGGTTATATTCCTGATTTATAGTTATTCATTTTTATCATACATTAAGCTTAATTTATAAAAGGAACCGCTTAAAAATTACATAGAAATGTACTTACAAAATAATAAATTGAATAATTTTAAAAAATCACCAATAAAACCGTATTAACCTATAAGTTTCATTCGAATATCATGACACCTCCATTAAGAGTATGGCCAAAAGCGAAAGGTGGCCCAACGCTGCTGCGCTTATTATAATGGCCCAAAGTGGGTGGAGAACACAAGGTGGGATAAGAGGGGGTTACAAAAGTGGGGACTCTGCGAGGGATATGAGGGGAGCTTCGTACCCCAAAACAAGTTGCACGTACTTCAATGCGCTGCGAAAGGGAAAAGTCTGCTGCTGCTCCACGCGAAAAACTCACTTGAATGGAAAGCCAGCGCGAAAGAAACCCGGCTAGGAAGCTAAGGAAAAACTAAAAAAAAAAAAATAAAGAAAACCCAAGGAAAAACCGCAAATAAATGTCACGAATGAAGTTTAAGGAAAGGCGAAGCAACAATTGCTTAAAAGGGGCCAACACCAAACCCTCCTGACAAAAAATAACAGTGCGGAAAATCCGCTCAGCAAAGCATAAGAAGTGCTAGAGGAAAGCTGAAAAAAAATTAAGAAAAATTCAAACCGTTGAATAAGTTTTCCCCAGGAATCGCATGTAGATGTGTGTGTGTGTGTGTGTATTTGTGTTCATGGAGGAAAAATCCCGCAGCGACTATTTGCCTGCAAATGACTTTGAAAGTGCGCATTTATTTCAATTCTTTTTCCAGCACCGTCAAAAGCAATACCCACAGATGTCGCCTGTCCCTAGCATTCAAGATGCGTCAAAACTAATGAAGCGTTCAACTGCGAATCGGGTTTAACTATTTGATTAGTCCCATTCAATAGTACCAACCTACCGATTTTTCATCACATTTCCTTCAGATTCTTGGGCACCTTGGCACCTTGAGGTTTCCTTGGATTTGGTTATATGATTTTTGGTTGGTGATTTTTGTTACCCTGTAAATAAGGAAAAAATATATTGTGTATTTTTTTTTTTTAATATTTCTTAACAAAGTTAGTTAGTTAGTTAGCTGTTATATTTTAAACAGAGCTTAAAATTGGTATCTTCTTTATTATATTTAGTAAAGAAATGTATAATAATAATTTTGTAATTTATTTTTTACAATTTCTGCTTATTTTTTCAAGTATAAAACTTCTTTTTTAAAAAAAGATCTAAATTATTTATTTAAAATACAGACAAACAACTTTTAAAAATATTCTGGAAATATTTTAAAAGGTTCAAATGTGTACATTACATTTGTTTTTTTTAATACTACTTCGTTTAAATTATTCCCTTTAAATATGTATTTATTAAATGTATTTTTTATAATGTTTAAAAAATATCTCAAAAAATCGAGGCAACTTCAGTTCGGAACTTAAAAAAACCCACAGTCTAGACAGCCTTATTTCGCTCGATTTTGTTGATTTATAAATCAGGAAGTTGAGGTGTCTATCAAAAAGTGCTCCTGTCAAATTTCCGCTTGTTGATGAAATCCGTGTTAAATCCGCTTTTTTTTCTGTGGGTTTATTTATTTTTTTTTTCCGGAAAAGAAGTCAAGGCAATGGGAGACGACTGGGAAATGGGTGAGTGCTGTTATTTCGGTGGTTGTTTCAGGTGAAATACAATTTGCTTTTGTTGATACAACTGAATTTGTTTGTTTGTTTGTCGTAAATAGATTTCGAATTGCATTTTCCAAGCAATTGACAAATTGTGTGGAAATTATCATAAATACAAATTGGGAAAATGGCAATCTACAATGTTTTCAAGACTATTCTAGTTATTTCCAGAAATTCTTAAGGTAAGGAAAAGCAGAGTATTTGTGTGAAATAACTGTTTAATAATGTATTTCTGTTTGTTTTAATGGTTATAATCCCATTTTGATATTGTTTCCTTTGTTTTGTTTTCATCATGAAACTCCCACTTTAAATTGAGTTTCAACTGGGCTTTATTTTCTGTCTTAATCAAGTCCCCTTCAGTAGGATACTGCCGTTAACTTTTCCTGTGTTCCAGCACGCCTCCAGCTCCTCCTTCCACTTAGCTTCAATCCTCGTAGTTAAACAATTAGCGCGTAAAAAAAAAAGGAAAAATAAAAGCTGGTGAAGAAAACGTCTTTCAGTCACGCCACGCCAACGCGGCAAAAGGCTTGGGGCTTTGAGCTCATTATGTGAGCAGCCATGGGAAAGGAAGCGAAAAAGTAAACAAACGGAAAATCAGTGGGGAAAACAATGTGTTTTTAGTAAAGAATTTAACATCCCCTGTGTCTTTGGGGATTATATACGAAAATTGTGAAACGTTTTGCGGGGACTTATATGTTTTTATTCAAAAATATCTAATTAGTTTTTGATAAATGATTATATTATGATAAGCAGGTAATTTGGTAGTTTATTGTTTATAGAACTATAGTTTGAGATACAAAGAAGGAATATTATAAATATTTCTTTGTATACTTTCTTCTGGAAACATCAAAATAAATGCCTCTTATAACTCTACATTTATAATTATATTTATATAAATTACATCAAAAGAGGACTTTAAATTATTATAATATTATCTACAAACCAAACTTGCAATTGGTAACAAATCATACTTAACGTTAGTTTTTTTATTATGCTTATATCATAAATATTAACAAATAAAAGTATAATATTCCTCTGTTAAAAGGCAAACCTTTTAACAAAGCCACGCCCTTCGGGCCTGCTATCAACAGGTGTGGCTGACGGTATTGTTATTAAAGTTGGCATGCCTTTGTGCACTTGAAAGTATGCAACAGAAAGTTCTGTTTTAATTGAAAATGCATTTTCTGGCCTTTGCGTGACTCTAAATGTTCTAACCTCTAAACAAACTTATCCTAATTGCTTAATTTCCTTCCTGGTGCACACACTTAAAGCTTGGCCATATAAAAGGGTTCAGTTAGCTCTTGGGAATTCCCCTTGATTAAAATAAACAAACGAAATGAAAAATATTGATTTATTTTCATATATTTTTCTTCGGAAAAGGTCAAAAGAGAGAAAGGCACAAAATTATATGGCAATATTTCGCCTCATATCCAATTTCGTTTCGTAGCATAAATAAGTTTTGCTCATTCAACTGTGTGTGTTTTTTCTCTGATTTTTTCGTGAGTTTTTTATGGGCTTTTACACTTTTTTTTTTCGTTCATTGGGGGTTGATTTTTTGACCAATTTGCCATTAAATAAATAATGTGCAATATTCTCGGAAATCCCTTGGAGTTGAGGCGAAAAGAGTTATTCCATTTCAAATTAAAAAGTTTATTTTTGCTTTATTTATTTTGGTTTTTTCCCAAGCGGTATAGATTTCAGTTATTAAAAGAGAGAGAGAGGAAAATAAGTTGTGGCGAAAATTCATGAACGTGTCATAAAATATTAACATTTTTTTTTTCACTCCAAGTAGGCGGATTTTTCGGAATATATTTTTACATATATTTTTTTAATGGATACGGCATAAGATTATTCATGAATGGAATGGTGACAATTTTTTTATAAAAATAAAAATGTTAAAAATAAAAAAGAGAAGTAAATAAAAAGTGCAAAGGAGCATATAATTACTACCATTAATGTATATTCTTTAATATGAAAATGTTTTAAAATATAAACAAATAAGCTAGCAAGAGCATATTTTATGATGAATTTGTATGCCTAATTGAAAATTTAAGTTAAGAAAATAATCATTACTTATTTTCTCTTAAGATTATTTTCATACCAAAAAAGATTAAGATTCTTCAAAATGAATTTTATTAAAAACCATTAAAAATTTAATAAAAATACTAGACTCTATATTTCCCCAGCTTTTATTTAAGTTAATTAAATTGAGTTAATGGAGTGGAAATAAGTTGTCTTCAAATATTTCCCCATAAATATATTCTTGGCCTTTTTTTTCCATATTTAATGGTCATATGATAAATATTTTCATATAAAATCACGTAAATTCTTATGAATTTAAGCACGCACTTTTCTGCCCCGGGCAACGTAGAGGAGGGAGGGGTGGTAGAAGTATGAAAAGGGGGGGTTTTTCTGGAATTCCTCGCTAAAAGCAGCCTGCAGCTGGCGCCATCTATCGTAATGCCTTTCCCGCTCCGACTGCCAACTAAATGTCAGTTTGGAGTAACCTCTTTTCCCTGCCCACTTTTCATCTCCTCCTTTCGACGCTCCCCTTTCCATATTTTCCGCCCCTGGCTGGTGCCACGCCCATCTGCTTGTACATGCATTTCAGCTTAGGGCAGTAAGCAAGCAGCAGCAGCAGCAGCAGCAGCAGAGGAAAATGAAAATGCTTGCAAGCGAGGGACAGGGAGAGGGATGAACACTGAAGGCACGCAGTTTTCCAATGCATTTTCATTGTTAAGCAAACATTTTATGCTACTGCTGCTATTAGTGACACTCGTTAGCATGTTGCCACACCACCACGCCCCCCTTTTGCCCCAGTGTGCAAATATTTTGCTTACAATATACCCAACGTTTACTCGACATGCATATGCATATTTTCCGAGCATTAATTTGATGCGAAGCGTCGAGCGAAAAATGTCAGCACGTTTGTCACGGAGACCAAGGGCGAAAAGCGTCCGAGAAAATGCCGGGAAAAGCGTTAGCGGCCAAGTGGACAGGCACGAATTTTAGTTGAATTTTTAATGGAAACTAGGAAACAAAGAGAATGAAATTGTTTGCTAAACTTGTGGTTAATTTGGGATAAAAATTGTAATTTCAGTTGCTTAAAATGTTTGCAAGGGTAAACAGTTAAAAACTGTAAATATATGCCAACAATAATCTGTTCTGTTTTTTTCGTTTAAAGTTTGAATTTGTGTAATAGTTTTGCCATAAAAGCTGATTATCAAACTGCATAGGCAATGAAAAAATGCTTATGGAATATGTTAAACAGTTTTTTATATTAAATAAATTACCTGAGACCTAAATTTGCAATGTTAAGTCATACAAATTAATTTAAACTTATAGATTTCCAGTTCACTTTTATTATTGAATAACAGTGTCTAGCTATCGTTTTTTTTTTAAGGATTTTTCCAACCTAATTTAAATTAGTACATCATTAAGAAACTATAAATCTGTTTATGACATTCCACAAAAAATCCTTGCTGTAGGCCACAGAAAAACTTTTGCAGCTTGACAATCATTTGTAGTCGCGTCCCTCGGCATCATAAATTGGCCACTTAAATACTTATGGCTGGGTTGACAATACACAATCGTTGGAAAAAAAAAGAAAATAAAAATGTACATGGAAAATATCAGCGGAAAACTTTGTGCAGTTTGCATGGAAAACTAGACGAAATGAATTTCTGTAATGCGCATATTTATAGGTATTTCACTTTCCGCAAAATCCTTGTTATTGCGCGCCTGCATTTCCACTGATTTGAAGATTTAAAAAGTTTTCTTCTCTTTTTCTTATTGGATGGAAACTTTATTCGGGAAATTGGGACAAACTCGATTCGAACGGGCCAAGGTCGCCTCGAGTGTGCCCCCCCCAGTGGAGAGCTTATGGGTATTTTTCCTTCTTAGTTTTGGGTTCACCTTGAATCATTTAAGTCGCTTAAGGTTTTTGACCAGACATTTAACTTTGTTACCTTTCCTTTTCTCTTCACCTGGACTTATTGAATTGATTTTGTGTGTCTGGGTGCTTTCATTTTTGCTAACAAATTCAAATCATTGTGTTTTAAGGCGATTTCAGGGGTTTATTGGTGTTTTTATTGAAGTAAGAGTCTTGTTTTTTGTGTATTGTGATATTTAAGCTTCTTAGAATGGAAAAATGTTGCGGTTAAATTTCGTAGAAATTCAATAAAGCTTCGAGTTCTCTGATTGAATTATTTTTGCATTGATATGGTTGAGATTTATATTTAGAACAAAACAAAGTTATTGCCTCGTTGTGTTTACCACAACAAACCACATCTCTATTGTTTTATGTTGCTCGCTTTTGGGCGCAAGAAATATAGTTAGAGCATATCAAGTATACGACATGTGGCTAGCCTGTCAAACCGTCGGAAAGTTTGTTAAAATAATTAAGAACTTGTATTGTGTTTCGTGGTATTCTGTTGCGTGCTTATAAAATCGCCAATTATTTTGTCTTGTTGTATATAAAATAAATTTGTATACATTTTTCAGTTAATTTTCTTTGTTATTAAATGTTGGAAAAATGGGATTAGATTTAATTAAATGCCTGTTAAATTATGCTAAAACTGTTGAGAATTATTGATTGATAATAAATATCACTGGTATTTTCCAAAAAAATCATTTTTTGTTGTGCTGTTTATAACTTTTGACACAATCATTTCTATCTCTGCGGCTTTCAGAAAATGCCCCCTGACCTTTGCATTCCAATTGCACATAAATCACAAGAGCCAACAACAATAATAATAATAATAACAACAAAATAAATACGTTTTTACGGTTTTAATAGCATTTTGCTTGTTGCTCTCGCGGACTTTTGGCATTTTTACACAACATGGAGGAGGCATGTAATTTGCCTGAATTTATATTTTGTATGCCTTATTTTTGTTATTGATTATTACAGCCCGCAAAATATTATATTTATTACAATGATTTTTAATGCTTTTTTTTTAATGTTTGGCCATATAAATGTGGGCAAATTATCGGTTATGGTTTACGGGACGGAAAAGAGCAGCAGCTGAAGTTGGATATTTTATGTGCTTAAATTATATGAAATTAATCACAATCAAATGAATTTCCAATTGAATTGAGTTGAGTGCCTGAAATGACTGGCATTAATGGTGATAATATCGGATTTAAATCTTTTGTGCCGCTCAAAATGTTTTCAACTTTAAGACTTAACGGGCACAGTCTTCTGAAAAAATACAAAAATGTTGGCCAAGAGGTTCAAGGCTGTTCGTTGACAGCTTTTAGCCGCAGACATGCCCCTCTTTGTCCGCCCCTCGCTTACACCTCACTGCACTAACCAGCCAGGGTATATAGTATTACCCAACAGACCTACATAACTCATCTCATTCACACTAAATCTGAGGTCAGAGCCCATCATCTCGGCTTGCTCTCCTGGCTGCCGGTCTGCCTACCTTGCTCCTTTCCATCGGCTCACTTAGAGCCTTTGAAAATACGTCATAAATAAATAATAAACTGGCTTGACTCTACTGCCACCTGTGTACATGGGAAAATATTGGATATATTAAAGATTTTTTAAATTGTTTTTAATTAATATATATATATA
>JAEIIJ010018337.1:0-53757 GCA_018904815.1 Drosophila ogumai | reverse complement strand
AATTGAGTCTTTATTGCGAATTAGTGCTAAGATCGAATAAAGCCTGGACCAGATCATGGCTGGCTGCAATTAATTTACTCATTAGACCATTTCTGTCGCACTATTGATCTACAAACGGAGAACGCGGCTGACAGCCTCTTCATCTGCGGTGCCGACAGTTCTGGGAAACGGCAGTTGTCTTGGCCCAGAATCCGCTGCACGATTCCCAAGAGCCGGCGACAACTTCCTCGTTACAGTTGAAGCATTTTAGGGAATTCGGCTAACAAGAAGAACTCATAACTCAATTAAGAAACGGGCCGTAATTGCTCCACCCATGGTCGTAGGCGAGTGGATCGTGTGACAAGTGCCCGAGAACTGGTCTCCTGCAAGTGTCACCTGTTCTCTGGCCATTCGAATGGCAGTGACAGGCCCCTCTTGGCCAGTGTCGCCACCGATTCCACTCGAAATGCAGTTGAGCTGGACAGCGTGCTAATGAAAAGAGCCTGGCCAACAAGTCGCCACTGCAGCATCGTGCACCAGATAACCGATTTGGTGGCTACTGGTCCATCGAGATGCGTGTGCAATCGATTGTGCGAAGAACATGTGTTAATTATGCTGTTAAATGGCGTTGATTCCATGTCAAACAGTAGCCACAATTGATATTGATGTGGACGGGTTATGAGCAGCTGGAGAATGGCAGAACCCAGGCAACTTGCTCGGCAGTCAGAAGTGAAAAGGTCTCTTAGCGGCTTAAAAGGGCCAAACGAAAGTGTCACATCATTGTGCCCAGGTGCGGGCCTAACCTTGAAATGAATTTAAACCGCGGCCACGAAATTAAAGCCGTTTATGGCTTGGGGCCAGAAGAACTTGCCCATTAGAATTACTTTTGCCCGCCGAGAAAGAGAAACTTGAGCACTTGTCAGAACCATGCGAATAGAAAGCCAGCCGAAAATTAAACACGATTTCATGGTCCTGGGCTTTGCTTTAGTTCTACGCTACTTTAATTTTTTTGCCAGGCCCCAACAAAGGCCAGAAATGTGAAAATAATTGTGTCTAAGTACAAAAATCGTGGGCTTGGAGCTTCACACATCTGACCAATGGGATTTGCCCCCCACGCAGGCACAACAAAAAACTGAGAAATATACAAATAATAAAGATTTGGTCAATAAATGAGACTATAAAATACCTGGTGTTATAGGGAAATATATTTATAATATAATACTGCAAAATTAGGGTAGATTTTAAATAACGTAATGCATTTTCATAGCCAAATAAAAGCTGCCTTAAATATTTTATTTCTTAAATCTCAACACTTATTAAGCTGTTTTCAAATCAATAATAATTTTTGTAGTCAAATTTTTGTCCTATAAATATTTCTCCTTTAATATATTAAATCTTAATAGTTGAAAACCATACAGAATACCCTTTAAAATAACCCATAAATTCCGCTTACTCATCCAATAAGCCTAGGAACCGCTTTAGGTATCGATATGATGAGGTCTTGGCCTCCGGTAGCAGACACTCGATACAAAAAAAACAATATGTTGTTAAACAAATCATTTGCATGCCACAACAAGAGCATGGAAGAAAAAGCGAGTGAGATCAAATCACAGTTCATCAAAATCATAAAACATCACGGACTGAACTGAGTCCAAACTGAACCGAACCGAAAGTAAGAGGTCCATTAGCTTGAACAAAAGCGATTTAATTGCCGGCAAGCTCTGCCAGATAGCTATTCTAAGATGGGTCTCGTTTCTCTTCTCTCCAGTCCAGTCCAGTCCAGACTCTGCACTGGTCCGATCTCGAGATGGATAAGTTTCGGTCATTGTGCTCCAGCTATTTGGAATGCGATCGCAGCTGATGACTTTCGTTTCATTCACTTTCATTTACACCTCTCTGGCACGCAAATTAGCGAAACGCTGTAAAAATTCATTGTTCGCCTCCCGGCTTAACGGTTCCGAAATGACAATTGGCCATTAGCATAATACAACAATTCTCGCATTTTTCGTCTACTATAGCTATTCGCGTTGCCAATTCGACGTAGCTACTTGGAGCGTCTGGCTCGGCGTCTGGTGAGTGAGTTCCTCGCGTGACGAATGCCCCCTGACCTGGCGAGTATATAGTGTATAATGAAGACGTTGCATTTAAGCGGCTGCTGACACATTTCGGCCCTCGATTGTGTTCTCAGCTCGTTACCCAAATGGAGTTTCCGGTGCCATTTCACTTTTTCTTTCTTCTCGCAGCACTTGAGGCATCTCCTCTTACCATTATTATTATTTTCCAGAACCCGCATGGCATGTTGTTTGCCTATGACAGCTGTCAAGTCGAGTCTCTTAATGATATTTCCATAAAGTAACACATTTTCACCACTTTTCCTCGATATACATGTAAACATATAGATGGGATGCGTGAGAGATTTCCGAAGGTGTTGAAAAGTTAATGTTTACCCCGCGGAATTCTATTTTAAAAAGCAACAGCCACGCAGCGATATGAATCGCTTTGAAAAAAACCACCAACATGACGGGGCAGTTCTCATGGATTATGGGCATCGATATATCAACGGGCTGATCTGAAGCATTTATGCCAAATTAAGTCGCCATTCAATCGCCTCGTTCGGCAATTTGCGGCCAGTCTTCTCGGAGTGAGCAATTTGTACGAACAATTAAAGTGATTCAGATACTTGCGAGATTGTTGCACAACCAAAAGAAAGAAAAGAGCCCAGCTTTTCCTTACATAACGCGATAATTTCAATAATAGTAATGGTGGTAGTGGTGGTAGTAAAAGTAATGTCCAGCCATATTTTGTGCTATCAACATGTGTGCTTAAAGCCAAAAGCCGCGTCGCGTACAAAATTCAGCGATTTCGACTTAAATCTTTAACGACACGACGCACAGCACAGTCGGACGGACGCAGGCCAGAGCTAATTGTTTTAATGCCTTTGTTTTTGCGACGAAGAAGAAAGTGCACGAATTAAGGCAAATAATGTCAACCATTCCGAAAAACCTTTTAGCCAAACTGCCGCGTGCCTCGACGCGCCATAAATACAATTTATTTGGTTTGCTTTCTTTTATATTTGTTATGGCTTTTTAATAATTTACCACACACTCGCAGCAGAGAGGCCGGAAAAGAGCCGCCTTTCCAGAGCACGTCTTGTGTGCCGCATGAAATTTTCTTATACAACATCAGCAACAAGTTCATCTCTCAGCGAACATCTTTCACAATCATTCGAGTCGGGCCAGCCCGATGAAACATATAGATTTCGGCGTGAAAGTTTTAAGACAGGCCTACCAACAGAACACCAGAAACTCGCACACACATCGATGCGATGCGATACGATTCGAGGCGATGTGTTGCCATCCGATTATGATGATCACTTTGATATCCAGCCAAGGCTGAGGTGGTGGCGATGGCAGTGGTAACAACCTCCCAGCATCTAATCCAGATGCAGCTGCAAGCTCCCAACTCGTTAGCCGTTTTTATTATCCGATACCCTGGAGCAGGACGAGGTATATGAGATGATAGTACGATCTCTAAGTGCGCTATTTAGGATTGCATAGATTTTCTAAAGGTTTATTTACTATATATGCTAACCCTTAGAAAACCTAGTTAAACTAAACATAAAGAAAGATTCTATTATATGATTCTAAAATTGAGGAATTACATAGAAACCAAGTAGAACTTTTAGTTCAAATTAAAAACTTCAATACCCTTAAGCAAGCTGAGAAACTTTTCAATTACCTGAAAACAATAAAGAAAAACCACCTTGCTAGGTAATCACAAGTCGATCTAACATATCGACAGGCAACTTACTAGCTTTTTAATTGAAAAATGTTAGCGGCTCTTGGCCACTTTGCACATAACTGACAAAACACCGCGGGTCCCAACTGGAGTATCTGTGGCACTGGCTCCTGCTCCTGCTCCGGGTGTGGATCTTGGCCTGGGTTATGTTTTCATCTTCGCGTTGGTTGCTGCTGCTGCTAGTGCTGGTGGTGTGCTGTTCTAATCTTAATCGCTGCTAATCACAAGCGATCAATTTTTTCCAAGCAATGCCAAAGCAGACGTGCTGGCAATTTGGTTAGCCGGCTGCTCCATTTCGAGGTGAGAAGCATTCAATCCTGGCCAGCACCGGGCACCACCCTATACATTGCATGGATCTAGAATTCTGGATACTGGATGCTGGATGATGGATGCTGAATGCTGCACCGGTGGCCAACAAGTGGCTAACACGTCTCGGGCGAGGCACCTTGCTGAAGCCTGGCTTTGATTGCTGCCAGTTGATTTGATGCATGCGAGGCACAGTCCAAATCCGACCTTGACGTAATGTAATGGCTGGAAATGCGAGGCTAACCATGCCCACGAGCCACACACGATATGGCCGAGGCACACCTCTGACATTTGCATAACACGCAGAACACAGAGCCAGGCGAATCGGGCAGATCGGAAGAGACTTAACTGGAGCTGGGAGTTTGATTTATGTGCCACAAGTGTGACTGCCGTTAGGTAAGCTGTTAGCCGAGAATGCCACTGCCACTGTGAGTGCAATAGCAGCACTAGTAGCAGCTCCTTTGGGGCGTTGCACGGTGTCCGATTATGCAATATTGATTGCACAATAATTGGCGAAAGGGCGCAATCGCAATCGCAAATAATCCATACAAGGTGTCGATGTCTCTCGCCGCTCACTAACGAGCTTCTTTCTTTCTTTCTTTCCCTCGATATCTGGGTCTAGAGCGGACAGTCAGCCAAACAAATGCTGCCATAAAGACTCATAACTACGAAAGAGAATACAATTCTAAAACTTCCGCCATCCCTAGTACAATGGGAAATATTTGGAAATTTAAAAACATTTCATTCTAATTTAAATAAGCAAAATGTAGTCAAAGAAAGACAAAGTGGCCATTGTGAAAGATAAACCATTATCTAAAGTTCTTGGCTCTATATATTAACCCAAGTAATTTCAAATATTCCATTCCTATGAAAATCTAAATTAAGAAAATGAATTTAACCCTTAGTCAACCAATAATGGCCCGTAACAAGCTCAGCAAACAATAGAAATTCTTCGTTAACAACATTGCCACTTGCGTAATGATGCTCTCTTTTGCAAATTCTCAACTAAATTCCAACTATATTTCTGGGCAATTTCCATCTGCGAACACCCACGGTGCTCGTGTGGTCAAGTTAGGAGTAGGTATCGGTGTATATCGCGTTCGGCAAAACTGTTGTCCATGTTGCACTTTAATATGATAACAAATTATGGCCAGACGGGCCGTGTAACCAAAGTCGAGTGCGGCGCTTTACATGCTGCCATGCTGCGACTCCTTCGGGCCACACATATATGGCCAGGAGGAGCAGGAGCCTCCGAAGAGGAGCTGCATTGGCTTTTATGATTATCATGATATACGAGTGCCCATTGTTTTCGGGAGCAGGCAACTCCGCGGCATTGCCAGCGAGCCAGAAAGAGACTCACCAAAAATGGCCTGGCCAAAACCAGGGAGCTGTGTGTAAAATTTAAATGAGCAGCCAGCTAACTATCTACGGCTGGGTAGGAGTACGAGCAGTTGGCTGCCACAGGGAAAGGGAGCGAGAGCGGGTAGATGAGTTTCACAAAACTCTTGGCAGGCAGCAACAATTTGTTGCTTTCGTTCGGTTCGGCGGGGTTTTCCATAACATTCCAGTACGCTTATCAGAGCACATTAGGTGAGAATTGTGTCACCTAATTAGCGTAAATGAATCAAAAAGTCAAACGAAGGCAGTTAGCCGAGCCACAGCCAGCCAGGCAGCCGGCTAAGTAAGCCCGCTCGATGTCTGCGGCCTAATCCGTACCAATCTCGTTTTCGAAACGTGACAACACAGAGCCACAAAATGAGGCATTTGAAGCCTTTTGGGCTAATTTCGAGCGTCACTAAAGAGCCAGCCCCCAACGGGAGAGTGCGGCCACAAAGGCAGCCAAATTTAAATAGAATTTACAGTGGCCAAAATGCCGAATAAACGTGACAAATGCCACAAGCCCAAGTCGAAAGGGGAGACTGGTATGTAAGTAATTTCGGTGTGCGAATTTTAATTGCAATCTGGGGGAAGCCTTGTTAAAATAAGGAAATAAAAGTAGAAAGACAGCACTTAAGACTACTTTAAATATTATAAACAACCAAGAAACATTTTCTTGGCCATGAAAAACCAATAACCAATAAATAAAATGTATTAATAAATATATCTAAAAAATGCTAAAAACTATGTTCTAAATGCCAAGAAAAGTTATCCCCCTTTGACAATATTTATAGTTATGAAATTACTTCCAAAACAAAAAAGGAAAATACAAAATATTTGTGCTCAAAGAATTTTCTCAGGAATCAAGATGGAAACAGAGATAAAGAAGCGATATCTAGACCGAAATGGAAACGAAACAAAACCAGATTAAACGGACAAGTGCAAGTCAAGTCTGTCAATTGTCATTACAAACAAATCCAAGCGCTGGCATTTAGAGTCTTTTACTTTCTGATGGCCATTCTGGGATTCTCTTTTTATTGTTCCTATTATGATTGCCATTACCATTATGATTTCTGTGTTAAGCCGGGCATCGCCACATGCCAATCTGTACTTAGAACGTGAGCTGATGATGATGCGGCGACAGCAATGATGATGATTGTGCTGGGGCTTGAGTCGCAGATGGAGCTGCAGATGGAGATGCTGCTGCTCAGACAGTTGACCATTTGTCGCACTATTGAGCACACAAAACAGCGGCGGGCCACAAGAACTTCTTGACAAAAACAACTTTCACCGAGCTTAGAATGCCACAGCACTGACATCTTTCAGTTGTCGCAAAAATTGCTTTCTTTAGAAAGAGCAATGCCAAATGAGGCCTATGTACCTGCCCGGCGATGTAAGCCAGATAAAACAAAAAACCGAAACTACTTGAAGCCGCGGAATTCCCAGTAAAGATCAATCAAGGGGCGACATAAATCATTCCCTACCCTAGGCCCCCAAATACTTTATTAAAACCTCAGCCTAATTAGTCAATTAGAAAAGGGCCCGGCCCCTAAAGAGTCGGAGGAATTGCATCATTTATCTGGATGAAATTTCTCTTTTTGGGGTCACACGCGCTTTTGGCCACGGTACCCCAAGGCAGCAGCACCGTCAGCATTCCTCGGAATACATTCGATACCGATACTTCTCCCTTGACATTCGGCGAATTTGCAGCTCCCAAGTGCAGGTCTCGAGAAAATACATTCCATAAAGGGCCGGCCCGCTGCTCCAGAGGCCCGGCGGACACGAACAAATTACGGTAATCGGCTTTAATTAACGCTGCGTTTTATCTGGCCAAAAAGGTTTTTCGGTTTTTCGTTGTTTTTGGACTTATGTGCTTGGGGTCTCGGATACGGATTGGGATTCGAATTCGTTTTAGCTTTTCATTTTAGGCCTCCGGGGGGCGTTGAACTTGCTGGGGCAAAAGGCGTTGGCCATTCGCAACATTCGCAGCAATCTTAATAAATAAATTCTCACACTGAAACCAATTTATGTTTTTGGCCAAGTGATCGCGATCTTCAATCAGAGATAGCCCTTTGTCTGCACCAAAAGTTCTCGTTCCCAATTGTTTCTATTGGCAGTAAAGAAAATAGTTCGATGAACACACACGTATGGCAAAACGATTTCATGCTTTAAATATTTGGCTCGCCGGACAATTGTTAATCAAGAAAAAATGGTAACAGTCCGCATGATGTTTGCCTAACCCAACACAAAGCATCTTTGAACCGAGCCGCCAAAAGAACTTGGGCGCGTTTTGTGTTTTCTTTTGGCGCGAATGGCTCTGCCAAGAATTGGAAACGTGTCTCGGCTGTCACACAAAAAGCCAAGAAAAAATATTAGAAAATTGCAGGAAATAAACACTTTAGATGGATCTCTTTGGCTGCTTTTGTTTGTGCCAGAAAAAAAAAAAAAAAAATAACAATTTTGGCCAGCCGCCAGTTTTAAGTGAGCCATAAATGTTTACGACTTGTGCTAAACAAGTGGCCGAATTTTTTGGAGATTGCAATCTCCACCCTATTTCGAAGCTCATAAAAAGCTACAGCACACGGCCTGGCCACCTCGAGACCCGCAAATTGAATTCGTTTATGCCCTAATCCTCCAGGTACACGCCACGCCACTCCCACGGCCCGTGAATAAATGGAAAATGTCGACCTGATTAGCTGTCGAATGGGCATAAATCGGGTTTCTATATGTTCTATATTTAACGACTAGAACAAGGCCTCTCGGGTCAGCTCAGATTGGTGGGCTGGCCAACAGAATTTCGCATTAAATAAAGTAATAAATATTTTAATACGATCACTAGCTAATGGCAAGCCCGAGGCCCGAATTGGGTCCAGCGGCTCTGGGCCTCGGACACTTTGCATTTCGACAAACAAAGCTGAAATAAAATTTTCTCAGCTCATATTTCACCCGTTCCCGGCATAATATTACGCCCAATTTGGCTCTCTACTTGTACTTGCATCGTTTCGTTTGGGCCTTCGTTGCCTTTCCGGCTCGGGAGCCCCTTGTTAACAACCGTTCAGTTACAATGGGATAACGTTAGGTCTTGTTCTCGTTCTCTTTTGGGTTCTGAACTTTGTAAGAGGGGTAGAGTGAACATAGGGAAGAGTAGTGGATATATACAGAGTTAAAGAAGCCATATATACAGGTAACATTTTGGATATAATGATAGGTTTCACTCTCAAACTGTTTTCTTTCGAATTCTGATTTAATTATTAAAATATATGTATTCTCTACTTATTTTTTAAATTTCGTTTAGAGCATTCCCGCTTCGCCTAAAAAAAATTAACCAAAATTTGCCAGCAGGCTTTGTTTGTTTTTGGCACATTTTCGTTACTGAATGAAGCGGCGACGGCCGCAGTGGCTGCAGCAGATGCAGCAGCAACTTAATCAGCAGGCAGCGAAGGAAAAAAAAGCGCTAGCGGATGCTGTTAGAATTTTCACAGGCCAAGAAGAAAAGGCCAACGGAGGCGGGCAGCCGGGCATAAGCCCAATAACCATAAAAATCCCATGGCTGCGGGCAGTGAGAGAATGATTTTGCCGGAGCATAAAATAAAAACCCAAATCGTCGAGAAACTCAAAATGAGATGTAATTAAAATCCGGTGTTTGTGGTATAAATAATAACAAAAGACTTAAGCGACGAACTAGCTCGAGAGATTGATGAAGCCTCTGCAGCTGCTTTCTGTGTTATTTGCTGACAAAATTGCACGTTTTCATTTTCAACCGAAATAAACAAAACCGAAAACGAAAGCAGAAGAATATCAGCTAGGAAATGCACCTGCTCACAGTCACACCAAGAGCTAACAGCTACAGATTCGGATACGGGGAAGAAATCAGCGCTTAAATCTTTTGCCAAATCAAGGTGAATCATCATTAAGCAGCTGTCATTGTCACACGGCTTCGGTGAAATGCAAATTGCCTTTCTAACCTCCCTCCAAAAAGAAATAAACATTTTCGGGCATATTCTCCCCAGCGCGCTGGCTTTGTGTAAACATTTCCGGCGACATTTGATTGCCGCTTTGCCAGAGTTACAATTTGCGCTTCCTTGCGCGACATTTCATTTAGCAATTGTCGCTTTGTCGTCTGTCTGTCTCTGGCCTTTGGTTTCGCTGATATCTGGCTTTCTCCAGATCGTGATGATCGCCGTCGTCGTCGACAGCCAGGTCTCATCAGTATGCAGAAGATCGTGCTGCTGGGCCCGCTCGGCTTCATTGAAAGCGAAAGGTCTGCCTGCCGTCATCCAATCCGATCGGATTCAAAATTGATTCATTTTTCGGTGGCCTTTTGTGTCGATTGTTCTGTGATCGGCTGTGTTTACACTGGCCCGAGATGCGATCCCATAGATCGTTCAATTTATGGGCTTAGCATGTTAATGACTTAATAGAAATGTTATCAAACTATTTGTTTATTTACCATGTAACTTTCTTTGGCAGCCACCGAGAAGAGAGGCCTGTGATCAATTGATTGCCGTTTTTTTTTTTTTTACATTTTTACATTTTTTATTTCTGTGTTCTGCGGCGCCGCCTTTCTCCCAGTTGACTTCGTTTTGGGCTCCTAATTCGTTTAAACTGCGCTGCTGGGCTGGACAGCTTTTATGGAGCATAAAATGCACGACACTGCCACTGCAACTGCAACTGACCACAAGAGCAGCTACTAGCGGCGATCGGCGAGTATCTCAGGCAGCAGAGAAGTAATATCATAATTTTCATGTACCAATAACTCGGCTAAGTGCGATCTCATGGGCAAAATTGATTTTCCCCTCGGTTATAGTTCTTACTAGCCGCAACTCCAATCCGCTGATGGACTGATTTCAATTTAATTAATGACACCGAACGTCGTGTGTGCCCGTTTTTGAACCCTCTCGGTTCTCTGGGGGATTTAGTAATCGAAATTATGAATGGCGACGGGACGGGACTCAATGAATCACTGCACCGCCGGCACATGTGCCCCAGCCTCCAAAGAGAGACCCCAAAGAGAGTAGGGAAGAGCGTGGCCACGAGTGAAATGCAAACAAAGTCCCAGCCAAAGCCAAACACAAACACAAAGGCAAGCTCAAACTCAAAGACAAAGACAAACGCAAACACAAGCTCGAGTGAGCTGCTTTTCCCTCGTTCACGAGAAACTCACTCGAAAGTCGAGTTTCGGTTCGAGCCATTTGCCTTTGCCACTCATTTCTTTGGCTTTCTTTGCGCGGCTTGCTTTGTGGCTTTCTTCTGAGCCCGCTGCTCGGAAGCGGCTCACAACGCTGGCCATTGTCAAGGCGAACGCACGCGAGCAGCGCAGCAACAGCAACATCAGCGGCAGAGGAAAACTCGAGCTCAAGCTCCTCCGAGAGTAACTTATATAACGACTGATTAGCCCGACGTTTACTTTAGTTATTCGGTCAACTCTCGACGGTCAAGTTCGCAGCGATCGCGACTCGACTGGCACACAAAAAAAAAAAATAAATAAACATCTTCAAAACTCAAATCGAACCTAAAACGCGCTGCCAGGAAGTTCAGTTCTAAACGCGATTTTGAAAAGGAATAACACCACAGCCCCAGTCAAGTGCCTTCGTCAATGTGCAATGTGTGTGATCGGCAAACAGTGATCATTTACATACATGAATAAAACTCATCTCGAAAGTGAAGCGTGACTCAGCTGCGATCGGCAAAACAATACGAAAGGAAAGGATACTTTTCGGTCACTTTTCCAGAATTCACGACGACAACAAGAACGCTGAGTAACAGTTAACCCCGCCAAGTGAGTGTTTATTAACTTTTACCACACATATAGTACAATAAACGATATATGGTGTACAAGTGTAAGGTGCCATGATGACAAGCCAGAAATTCAAAACAGTGATCTGCAAGAATTTTCTGTGGCTGGAAACAACCTTGAGTCTATTGATTATATATTTTCAGTGGGTCCTTCATAGAGTTTAGAATAAATATTTCAAATGTTTTACTGGGATTTGCCTTTATTTTTTGGATCTTCTCCATCATTAAATTAACATTTAGCAACGGAAACAAAAGCTTTCTTTAAAGAATTTGTTCTTCAAATAATTAAAACCTGCACTAGAGTTTAAATAAATTTTTGCCTTATTAAAATTTTATAAAAAATGTATATTCGTTTATTTATTCCAAGCGGAAAATGTCAAAATTTATTCACTAGTCTTGTTCATAAACTTCTGTTTAGAATGGAATATTCTTATTAAACGTTATTTGGCAAGGATGTTCTAGGAAGGTTTAACTGAAGCCAATGTAAAACCATTATAATAGGCCTGAATTATACCTGATATGCGAAGAATTATAGCTTAATGTCCATATTTATATACAATGTTAAAGGTTTTTCTATGATCACCTTCATATATCAGATGTATAAAAATTAATTGTAATATTTTTTACTGAAAAGTACTATTTTGTACTAAGTAATACATTTTTTAAATTTGTAAAGCCCACTAAATAATATGGGGAATTTATTAAATATGATTACAATTAAAAACACGATTTCAAGGATTAAAAAGTTAACGCTGTCCTAATCCAGTCTTCAGTTATCCCTATTTTAACTTTGAATTAATTATGCAAATAAGAAATTAGCTGATTTTATATACTGAGATCCTTAAGCTAATAAAAATAGTTTAAGCTCTTTTTAATGATCCCCTGATTTTGCATTGGTGCAATGTATTCAGATTGTAATTTTAATTGTTATGGCAACCCCTTTACATTTGCATTAATTACCAACAGATTCATTAGGTTTGCCTGTCTGGGGCTGTCTTTTATAGATCATCTAGGGACTCCATAATTAAAAGCGAACTCAAGTCGGGCAATTAAAATAATTAAGCCCCAGATGTGGTGTGAAATCCACAATGCAACGTGTCAGAACCCGCATCCCAGGGCAAGTGCAGGGAGAGATAATAGAACAGGGCTGCGACTCTGATTGTCGGTGGTTATACATTGTGCTGGTGATGATGATCTGGAGAGTCGCAGACAAAGCCAAGGCTAAAGCCAAAGACCCGGGACCACCGGCTGAAATGATGCATTGAATGTCAGCTACCGTCTTGGCCAGGGCTAGCTGGGGATACGGATTCCTGCCTTGGACATGGCCGTGGAGTTGGTATTTAAATTTGCCCGCAATAATTGCCCTGGCCATGACTGGGCTGGGTCCATGGAGCTGGTATCCAGGTAGCCATGTAGCAGTAGCTAGGGAGTTGGCATCATCGTCATGATGACATGACAGTTACAACACAGCCTTCTTCTCTGTTTTGTGCCTGCCTGGCAGCTATTCATTTACGCAGCCTGCCAGTCGCCGTTGATTAGACGAAGCGTGCGCTTTAATTGCCGCCAAATGGGCAAAAAAAGAGCATCTCCAACACGCTCAGCTCAGCCTTCGGCTTTGCAATTTGTCATGTGCATTTAATATTCGCCTGGGTCCTCCGTCTCCGTCTCCGTCTCTGACTGGAACTTGGAGCCGGGCCGGCTTCCGTGGCTTGGAAAACAATTTGCGTTTGTTTGTCCAGCTTGTTTGTTGCAGTTAGCGTTGATTAGCCTCTGCTGGCGTTGAAGAAGCCCCTTTTGCCAGCAGTTCTCCCATTGCAATTACGCTCCAAAACAACATCAAATGCCAACAGCTGTGCCTTAGAGCCAGTCCGGCCACGACCACACCCCACACTCGGTGTCAGCGAAGCAATTTCAAATGTCTGGAAAATGGAAAATGGCCGGGAAATTTGATGGGTACTGGGACCGGGATCCAGGGACCCACCGCGTCTGGGCGTTCATTCTGCTGTGAAATTGATAGATTTAATTTGACATTTGGCGCAAGACAAGTGCAAGTCCGTGGCGGGTTTCTTTGCATTTGATTTCTAGCCGGGCTCATGCTTATGCTTTTTTCCCTGGCATTCGTAATTTACTTTTGCGGCTGACAATGGTCATCAATGGCGGCTCTAATCAAGTTGTCGTCGAAGAAATCGCGAAATGGATTCTAAGTAGCCAGTTGCGGAGAGAGAGAAAGATCATTCGATCGTATTTGCAGTGATTGTCAGGCAGAAACCGCTTCCGTTTCAGTTTATCAAGGAAAATTGATTGATGGACGGACGACCGACCGCTGATGCTGCGGCTGCTGCTACTGCTGCCAAGAATTGTCAATTGCCCAGGCAATCTGGCTATCTCGGAATCGGTTTGAGCCACGCCAACCCTGCGGGCCATCAAGTTCTCCAGCGAGAGAGCCTCATTTGGGTTAACAGTTCTGCGGCTGTTTGTTGATGTTGGCTTTTTCGGTGTGCCAAATTTCCATTTTTGTTTATTTGGCGATTGTCAACTTTTGGGTCAGTTGATACAACGGTCGGTGTTTGGCCGGGCAATTAGCAGAGTTTTATCCAACAATGGTCCGGTCCGGGCAAGGGAAGTAACATAACTGTTTGGCCAGATTTCTGTTTTAAATTACTTTGCATTTCGCGTTTTTCCCTACGCTTGGTTGCACCTTTTCGGTTGATCTTAAATGTGGGTTTATGATAATTTATGCCCAAGCTAGAAGAAATTGGGTTGAGAAATTATCGAAGGAAATTGGCCAATGATATCATCTTAAGCCAACTTTCTACACATCGGATTTCCCCCCTAGAGACCGAGATTATCTATTGGCGCATAGTTTAGTACAGTTTATCCCACGTTTTTGCCACAGTAGTTGGTTGCATCCATTCAAAATCGTTTTAATCATGTGAATTACACACATTAAGTATACGCCCTGTTTGACGGCTGTCTTCGATCGCTCGGAGATGGCTGCCATATCTCCGGTGGCTAATAATACAGCAGAGCAGAGCCAGTCTATCACGAGGAGATCTCCGATCCGAGCCTGTTTCCCAGTTGATTGGCTTCGGATCGCTTTCGTTGCCAAATGTCTGGGGCTGACATGCAGCTTGGCTAATTCGTTCAGAAGTGCTGCCCGAAATAATTTGCGATTGTGTGAAAGTATTTTGTTGCGGTAATATTTTAATTGAAATTTAATTGAAAATAAAAAGTTTTCGCCTGCCGCATGCATGCATCGGCAGCTGGGGGCTAAGATATCTGAGCCAAGTTCAAGACACAGACATCGGACAGTGACAATTGAGAGTTTCACTTTTCGCAGTCGAAATATCAATGAACTCCTAGCCGACCCAAAGACAATGGCAGGAGGTGCCACAACCATCGCCTGCTGCACGCCGCCTTCTGCCCAAGGCAATCCCAAAAACCAAAAACCGAAAATGGCTGAAGAAAAATGAATCCGAGGAGAGGATGAAATGACACCGAACTTTTTGGCAAACGATTCCAGGCGGCAGAAGAAGCAGCCAAGCAGCCGAAAATAATCGCCGAAGAATTTGACTTTCGCTTGTTTGGCTTCCTTGGCCATAAATAAAAACGTCTGATCTCCTCCTGCGCCGCTCCAAGGCCTTGCCTTGTGATTGTCGCCGATTAAATGCGCGAAAAACGATGCCGCTGCCGAGGAAAATGCTTTGGGTGCAACTCAGGAAAACCCAACTGGCACGACTAAATGGCAATGCCAATGCCAATCGCCATCACCATCCCCAGTGCCTCCTCTGCCGGGCGTTTGTATTTGCTTAAACTTTGACATTTGCCAGCTGGCTCGCCGATGGATATGTGGATGCAATGCTCATACATATTTGTCTGTCTGCCGCAATGATAATGCCATTGCCAATGCCAATGCCAATGCCGATGCACAAAAAGGAAAAGCGCCAATTGGCTGGGAAGAAAAGTAAAAGCCAGCCCCAGGACCCCAAGCCCAGTCATGAGAATGAGACATAAAAATGCCGTGAAAAAATAACAACGAAAAGAACATAAAAGTTAACACCATGTATATGGGTTATAGTCCATAAAGCTGAGAAGCATGTTCCATCACTTAAAACCAGTAAAGTCTGGTAATAAATCAAAGAGATCACATAGATTTTGATTTGTTTTCTTAATTAAATTTTTGTTTATTTACTGAAGTAACTACAAAGAGGTAGTCCCAATTTCTGTAATCCTAATTTGGAATTTAATTAACACACTTGTTTTTTCGGTACATATAAATTTGAATTGTTACATTTAAGGCAAATACTCGCAATTAATTGGACTCTAATCCGGTCCAGAAATTGAGGAGCTCACAGGCTCCGGAATGTTTTCTAGCCCATCCCCAATGCTATAGTACTGAACGATTCGGGGCGTAGATCTCTTGGAAGTGGCCGCTGTTATTTGATTAACCGTCCACTTGGCCAGCTTTATGACAGCCACATGAGCTGCAAATTGTAGAATCACTGCCCCAAAGCCCTTGTAAAGGCCACAGGCTCCCTCGGTCATAATTGTGGTGCGATAGCAGTCAGCGAAGCCCTGGTAGTTCGTCAGGATGGGTACCACGGCACATCCCGTGTCAAGGTTGTCGATTATTGTCCGTGTGCCCTGCAACTGCAGGCGATGGAGTATGGTCTCGAAGGGAAAGAAGATGACCTCAGTGGTCAGTGTGGCAATCAGGCTGGCATATATATCCGCATTCTGGTGCTCCAGGACATTGTCCCCCGTCTTACGCCCAGGTTTATCCAAAGCGAGAGTCATGCGGCGTCGCATAATGCGGGAGGAGACGCCGTGTATCACCAGGTTGAACAGATACTTTGTGATGCCAAAGGAAACGCTCGGTCCAATCAAAGCCCAAGCGGGCAGCATGCGTCCGCCCTTGTGGGAACTCCAGTGGAACAGCCGGAGGCTTCCCTCGCGGAACACATCGAAGAGTCCCGACTTCTCGCTGGCTATGCCGCTCTGCACGGTCTCCACTAGGAGAGCAGCATGGAAAGGGGCCACCAAGGCAATGCTCATGCATTTGAGGGCCACATGTTGGCCGAACCGCTTCCAGGGCGTCCGGCTGTCCATTTCCTTGGAACCAGAGCTGAGCTTTGAGATCACATCATCTATGGCCAAGGTCATGCCGTGCACCAGAAGGCAGCTGCCCACTCCTTTCCACAGAGTCCCCAGTCCCTGCCTCCTGTGCAGGTGCACTATGCTGGGCAGGAGTCCCAGGGGATGCAGGTGATAGCTCTTTGAGGCATTGTAGACCTGGCACTGCCGCCGCAGCACTATAAACGGATGGCTCAACAGGTGCTCGGTGATCAGGGAGACCCAATGAACGCCCACGACTAGATATTTGCGAAGCACCGGGTCATCCTCCTGTTGATCCATGTAATTGTCCAAGACCTTGTGCTTCTCCAGGGGCAGCGATAGGGCATCTTCTAAGGTCAGATATTGGATTTTGGTAGTGGCATCTTGGTCAGCATTCAGATTATCCACAATGGACTTTTCGCGGAAGCTGAGGCTGCTCTCCTGCGGAGACTTGGTACTGCAGACATTGTCCAGGCCCTCCTCATCGTATTCACCAAGCTTTGCTCTGAACTTTAAATTGGAGTAGTTATGGAGACCCGACATTATATAGGGTATACGTGTTCTTGCTGTAGTTAGTTTGTAGTCTAAATATTCCTATTATGCCTGTAGAGTGCGTCTGAAAAGCATTTTCCAGTTGTTGTTCTGAAGTTAAATTCCAAAAGTACTATGACAGTTGAGGCAGTTATTTTCCTTACTAACAGATTAGCCTTTTCTATGCTCTTTAAGAACATCTTTAGGCAGCCAAGGTCACCCCAAGCCCAGTGGCGCCTCTTTAGAGCTAACCTCTGACTCAGACCCAGGGTTTCCCTTCTAAAGCGTAGAGTTTCTCCCGTTCGATGAGTAAGTTTCGCTTTCAAGACCCAAACAAATTTAATGACAATAATCCAATAAACGTTAAAAGCGCCAGCCAGCAACGGGATCGTGACAAAAAATCTTCGCTGGGTGCACAAAAGAAAGCGCCGCAGACCTCAGACACCGCCAGACCTAAGACCCCTTGGTTCCTTGGAAGACAGCCAGTGGATGTGGATGCGAATGCCATTGAGTGCTGTTAACATTTTGACATTGCCTGCGTTTCAGTTCGGAAATATATATATATACTGAAGACTCGGCAAAAATTGAGAGAAAAAATTACATTAATAGGTTGGACTTAGAGACTTAGTTGGTCTTTATTTCTGTGGGATTCTCGCGGGGGAGCTGCATTGGAGCAACGTGCCTGGCATTTTTGGGGATTTCTATTGTGTGCCGGCCATGCATGGCACTTGGCCGCCTTTTATGAGACAACAACAGGCCACGAGCCTCGCTTTTAGTTTGAGTTTTTTTCTTTTTTGTGGCCTCTCTACACCCATTCAATGGCATTTTTATTATTACTTTGTGGGTCTTTTTTTCTGCTGACCTCAATAGAAAGTGTTACAGTTCAATGTCTGCCGGGGCTTCCGCCTTCTGTACAAGCGGGTTTGGTGTTCTTCTTCGTTTTGTGCTTCAATTTTTGTTATTCTTATTTCCCCCCAAGGCGGAAATCTCTTGTTGTCTTAAACTGCTGACGTCAGCGGCTTGATACAGATCGAAAGTAAGAGTCGAGATCTTGCACAGAAATCCTCAAGTTGATTAGAATGCCCGGCACTCCATCATCAAGACAATTTGCATTTTAAAACTGCCAAAAGAAAGTGGCCAAAACGAAAAGAAACGATTCGGAAAAACGATTCCGAGGAGAGCATCGTACCATCGTACCATCGGAGCACTCGGCGCGTGCATTGCATAGTTAATTGTGCAAATGCTGGCCAGTTGATAGCTGGCAGAATCAAGCGAGGAGAAACTCCCGCTGCAAATGTGCTAAAAGTTTTCAGCTAGTTGAGTTATTTGGCTTTTGGCCATATTTAATTTCGTTATTTATAAGCAAATTTTGCACTGCATCAACTGCCCCTCTGACACGGCGGCCGCCTCCAACGCCAGAAACAAAAACCGCGATCCTCGACTAGGTCAACTTTCGCTAGCATGGAATGCGAAATGCAGCAGCAGCAGCAGAGGCAGCAGCAGCAGCAGCAACAGCAGCAGCAGCAACATCAGCAGCAGCAACGACAACAACTGCCACAACAGCGACACTGTCAGCCAATAATAAAGCAAGAAGCCAAGGCAGAAGAAGCCGAAACCCGCGGGCTCGCGGGGCCAAAGAAGTGCTCTGAGTGACTGCAAATGCTGAGACTTTGACTTCAACTCCCGGCTGCTAGCTGCTGGCTGCTGGCTAATAATACTTACCAAGATCTCAGTGGCTTGGTTTGCCTGGCTTGGCTTCTTTTTTGCTTGGGTTTTTTTTCTTGCTGGAGCTGGCTCCTCGGCTTCCTTCTTCTCCTCTTAAATAGTTGCAAATAAATTGTGTGGGTAGCGGTGGAAACTGGCAACAGCAAGTAAATTACTTCAATGTCACCTGCTGACGATTCAAACTCCAGATAACAGAGCTCCACGTCAAGACGGATACACCATCCATCTGTATCTTCAGTCGTGGAGCGATCTCCCTAAGTTTTCTCTTATAATGAAATTATCACCGCATCTCATTGTTTGTTGTTTGCCTTCCATTGCCGGTGTCTCTCTGTTGCCGGTGCTGGTAAAAATTATTTATTTAGTTCTCGTTTTCACATTAAACGTTGTCACACTAAACTCAATTGCCAAGGCAGATGCAGATGAAGATGCTGATGCTGATGCCGATGCAGCTGCCCAGATGTATATCTCGGGGTTGATAACACGCCAGAAGCAGCCGTACTTTAAGTGGGTTTGTGGCTCAGCCCCGAACCATTGTTATTTGCTTGCCAGAAAAATATTTAACTAATTTGCATTTGTTTGCCTTACAGATCCAACACACACACAACACACACGGACCGGCACTAGACCCGATCCCAGAGGATTGTCGCTCGATTACACCGAAGTGGAAGAGCACGAGAGCAAACAGTTAAGGTATGTGCCAAATCAAATATGGGAAGAGGTTATGTCAAGTTCACGGGGTCATGGCACAGAATCGATGGAAAACGTAACAAAGGAATGGGAATTCTAGTAAATTCAACAAGATTTGAATACGTGAGAAATTTTTAGAACAAAATCTAAAGGTTTCTAGGGAATACCTTGGAAAAAAGGGCACTCCCTACAAAGGTGTCACCTAGACTAAGTTGATTTAGGAGAAATAAGCTGTGAAAATAATTAATATTTATCCAGAGGTATACCTCAGACAAAGTTCTATAAAAAATAATAAAAAACACCTCTACATTTTATGGCTTAGATCACAACCAGTTGCCTCACAGGAAATTGCATTTCGAAAAGCCTCTGTAAAAAATTCCAGAATATTAAGTAACCAAGTAAAAACACCAGCGGAAGTCAAGTGTTACTTTTACAACAGGAAATATTTAAATATTCATTAAAATGAAGTGAAAACGATGAAACAGAACCATAAAAACCTCACTATAGACTAGAAAAAACCTGCCAACGAGGAACTGCATAAAAAATCCAAATTCTATGGTAATCTTAGACGGTCATAAAATAAGAGAGGCTGTAATAAAATAGTTAAACTAAAAAAAAATCCCAGAAAAAGGAGCCTAGGCTGTGATGGATCAAGATTTTCTAGCAATTAGTGGCTAGGTTCTCAAAACTTTAAGCCGCATAATGTTTTACAGCCAAGACAAAGTCAACAAAGAGAAATTCGTTTAGGCTGAATTCGTACAGGAAGTGAGCAGCAGAGATGCTGCCTTGCTGCTGCTGCTGCAATGTTGCAGTTGCAGTTGCAGTTTCTGCATTCCAGTGCATATCATCGACCCAGTTTCGGGGGCCCCCGCTAACTAGGCTGATGTTTGGCTAAATAGCAAATAATTTGGCGTGGGCTGAGCCGAAGATGCGGTGCGGTGTGTGTGTATCTTTCACCTGACTGACGTGCAGACACTGCATAAATTAGCTGTCTATATAAAGCATTAAGATCTGGTATAAGAATCAGGCAAGGCATAATTGTGCAATGAATATTGTTAGCCAAGAACAGAGGGAGCACAGCACAGAGAACCCACTCGACTGCCTGGCAGTTGCGCAGTTGCATGTGGCCCGAGAGCCGTTGGCCTGTTCCACTTTTCCGAGGCATCGGCAGCGGTTAGCTTTTCTCGGTGGCAGCATTTTCGCGTTGCCTATCGGCAGATACAATTGCAAGGCGGCTTAAACTGCACGCAGAGGACGGAGGCCAGTGTCTTTAATATTTATTGCGTTTTAAAGACGCATTCAGCATGGAAGCCACATCGCCGCATTGCCAACTTTGCCAACTTTGCCAGCTTTGCCACAAATGGCAACTTTGGCCGGCCATAAATCCAGCGAGTGCAAATTATATAATGTGACTTGTTCTATATATAAACGCGGCTCTATATATATTGGCCAATTGGGCTACTGACTCTCTTTTTGGTGGTTATTTATGGGTCCATAGTCTCCATGGCCGCCGGTTTCCTTTCCTTCTTGTGGCTAAGACTACAAGGATTTCTCTTCCTCTGGCAAATGGCAGCGGCAAACACCTGAACCGGAAGTCCAACTGATGCTGAGATATTGATTCTGATTGCCTGCCGGCTGCGAGGCATCAGCGGCCATCGAATGTGTGTAATGATGGTTAATAAATCAAACAGAGAGAATTACCAGGAATTTTCCAGCAGACAGTGTCGGCAGCGTTTGTCTGCCAGATTCCTGAGCCGAGCTGAGCTTCAGTCTTTGGCTTTTTGCTGCCTTCCTGTGTCTTGGCCAATTCCAGTGGATGCCAACAAATTAGCGCAGCGTCGGCAAGCGAAATCATAAGGCAGGTAGCCCCGGCCAGTCATTCAGTCAGTCAGTCTATCAATCAGTCAATCCATCTGGCAAACAAACAAATCCCATTCCCATTCCCCTTTCCCCCTTCCCCCTTCCAAACTCGAAACTAAAATTGTTGTGCTTCTGTTTGCTTAGGCCAGTGTTTGAGCAACAACAAACTTGTTTGTTTCTTCGATGTTTGTTTGTTTGTTGTCTTAGCTGCCGTAAGCCGCTTTTAACCCCTTGAGTGCCACATATTTAAGTGCCTGCCATTCATCCTTTGGTCCGCCTGTACCCGTACCTGTTGTGCACACACACACACACACGGCTTGTTGACAAATGACCGAATGGAAAGGTATTTTAATCTTGACAAAAGGAATGGAACACTATGCCCAAGAAATATGATTGCCAGTTGGGGAGAGCTAAGTATATATGGCTTTATAAGTTTAGTATTTGGCACAAAGTGTCAAGGATGTGACTCTCAAGATAAAGCTGAAGTTGCAATGTTTAATTAATGTATAATAACTAAAAACGTTTCATAAAGAAGTCATTGAAATGAAATACCTTTCATAATATTTATCGGAAAACACTTAACCGCCTTCGTTGGCTCATCAATTGTGTTATCCTTAATGGGTTAATTGAAGTTGTCGCCGTGCATTTAAATTGCACATTCTGTGTGTGTGCATCTTTCGGGCCGAAATGCCGCCGAGCTGCTCCCAAATGGGTTAATGGCACATTCTAGACTCCACAGATACGGATAGCCGGGGCGCGAGATCTTGGCCAAGAAGCTATCCGGGCATAGATATTTAGATGGCAGCCGTTTTCCAGCAGCCTGCCAGACTGGCAAGCTGGCAGACTGGCAACAATGTGAACGCAAATTGGCTTAAATGCAAAAAGCGTCGACAATTAGCCGCGCAGTCGGTGGCTCGCTGCCTCTGTGGTGGTTGTGGGTGGTGGTGGGTTGGTGGTGCTGCTGCTGGTGCTAGTGGCACATACAGTTTACAGTTAGTTTGCGCGCCATGTTGACAGTTACGTGCGCCGACAGCTTCCACCTGCCACCAGCGCTAGCAGCAGCAGCGAACAAATGTTGCATAAATTAGCCAGCAAAACTGGAGCGGCCAATTCACATGACGATGAGGATGATGATGATGATGATGTTGCCACCATTCACAGCCTTTTGTACTTGCGTAATGCATTTTCACGCAATTTATAACCGTTTTTCCGCGAACTAGGCCAGCAACAGGTGGCTTTGGGCCTCACAATGCGCGCCTCGAAAATTCCTTCCATTTTCCATTCGCAATTTTCCATTCGCAATTTGCATTTGATTGAGTCGTAAATCTGCGACGCACACATGACCAGGTGGGTGGTGTTCTTCGGGGGATTCGGAACAGTTAGCTGGGCATAAATCATGCGACTGTGGGAGGCGAGGCCACCAAGAAGACAGAAGACCGAAGACCGCCGACCGCCGACCTGATTTCCAGGTCCAGTTTTCTGTTTTCCAGCTTTACGATGATGATGATGCGACTTTGGCGTGCGCTTTTCAATTTGTTTAGATTTTTTTACGGCCTGTTTTTCCTCGTGCGGCGGCAACCGTTTCCTTTTTCGGGCCTTAGCTTTTTGGCTTTGTCGGGATTTATGTGTGGCTGTCAGTGGTTTTCGACCCGCTCGGCTCTTTATGAATCTTTACTTTTACTCGCCTCCAAGAAAGAATTTCCCGAGGAGAAAAGCTTAGAAGAGACACGTGCCGGCAAACCATTAGATTTTGAAAAAGCTACGCTTTTTGTGCCTTTTAGTTGTTTCTTGTTCTTTTTTTTTGCCTAGCAGTTTCCATTTAATTTACGTCTGGCCTGGCTTTCTTTCACTTCTGTGCTTCTTTGAGCCAGTTTGCTAGAATTTCTAATAGCCGGCCGCCAGAGCAACTAGCATTTATTATTGTTTGCTTTTAAATGCTTTTTTATTGACTCGAATTAGCGACTGAGCGAGTGAGCGAGCGAGCGCCGTTCAAGTAGAATTTGATGCCATCGGACAATGGAGCGGCCGCAAGTAGACCCAATGCCAGGAAAGTAGCCACCGGCTCTGCTCCGATTCGGAATTCGAAGTCAAAGAATGGAATGGCCAGAATGTGGGCTGCTAGAAAGCGAAATGTCCCCATCCGCACGTCCCATAGAACTCTCTATTCTGCCGTCCCTTCGCTTGGATTCTCCAACTCTCCGTTCTCCGATCTCCGATTCTCCAGTTCTTGGGGCCATAAAGTTCTGTTTGTCACGTAGCTGAAATAAAATGTGTGCGTTTTTATGAGGCGATTAGTGGGGCCGCTATATGGGGCCTACAGCATATCAACGGCAGACAAAAAGTGAAAAGAATGTCAAGTGTTAATTGCCTGGCTTATGACCATATAGTGTCTTGGCAGCCTGTCAGTGTCGCCTGCTCTCTGACAAAGATTAAGTTGTAGCTGGAGACGTTTGTCTTGGCTTTATGGCTTTCTTTGGGGTAAACCATTATCATGCAGCATAAACGAACTCGAACTTTATGTCTAAATTGGGTTTTTAGTATGGCAGCTTAAATCAAAGCTCACTAATCAAAATCTGCATTCTCTGCTTGGCATCAGAATGTTACCCGTAGATTTGCTACGTTTTTTCCCCAATGTCAGCCGTCGCTCTTCGGGGCCTTATCAAGTGCATTTATCGAAAGACTTTGGCAGCGAACTTGCTCTTGCCGCTTGAACATTTTTGTGATAGTTGTGCGAGCATTCTGAATGGCATTATCTATAAACTAAACAACGCAATTTGCATTGCTAAATGGCTGGCTATACTGCCTTAGTATAGGATATACTATATCCCGGGATCTAGAGAGAAACACGCCCCGCATGGGGCAGCATAACTGAAATTCCTTTGCATGTCATGAGCATTTGTGCGGGACTCCGTTACTCTGAATGTTAGATGTTAGATGGAGTTCGCTTTGCTTTTCTTGTTGTGGCTGTTGCAGCCGCGGCCATGTATTTATGCGCTCTAAACATTGTTAGTTATGCAACAGCGGCAACCAGTCCTCCACTTATGCAGCATGACAACAGCCACAAAGAAGACAGCCACGACAGCATCAGCAGCAGCAGCAGCCGCAGCAGCAGCAACAACGACAATCATTGGCGGGCATCGATGATGGCAAGGCCTACATTTCAATGTCAGGCTGCTGCCAACTGCCCAGCGCTACCAATCAAGTTGTTAACTATGCAAAAGCCGTAAATTGCGAAGCGGACAAAGCATCAGCACAGCTCCGCACTCCACACTCCGCAATCCACAGGCCACAATTGTTATGAACTGAACTTTAAATAACAATCAGCCAAGTGCCGTTAAATGAATGCGACATTGTTCAGCCGCGGAACTTTAACTCGAGCTCCAGCTCTGAGTCCAGCTCCAGCTCTGACTCCACCTCCAAGTGCAGCTCCAAGCTGAGCAATATTAATTTGCAGCCGCAAGTTAAGGCTAAAATATTTGCATAATAAACGCCAACGCCTTGGCCCCCAAAAACTCGGGGCTACGAAGCGTATCTCTGGATGACTTCTCGGTAAATCTTGGGTAACCGCAGTGCACAGAAAAAAAAAGTTAAAGAAAATAAGAGGAAATTTGAGACTAATTTGTATATGAACCTAAAAAAGGTCTGTCTTTGAAAATATAATATTTGCAAAGACTGGATATCCTTTCATTATTAAACATAACTTAAAGCTAAGAGGGACTTAAAATATATTTTCAATAATCTTTCCATAGATTTTTTAAAGGTTTTGTAAGAAAGATAATAAGAGAGAATTATATTCTAAAATTGATGTCATTACAATAATCTAAAGTAAACATTTATCTTTCACAAATCACTCTAGCTAAAGCCTTACCATCACCATTTTGTCAAGAGTTCAATGTAGTTTGAACTCTATTTATTTGATTCAAAAAACATTAACTTTTATGTTCGCATTTTCTGAGAGTGTGCCCATCGGCTAAAGCGCATTCTCATCGTCATCCCATTCTGATTCTCATTTTCATTGCCGGCTATAAGTTAGGAGAACTCAGCAACGGCGGCGGCAATGGTGGTGCTGAGCAACTGCAGTCGCTCACCTCGTACATTTCCGAAAAGTAATGGCCCGGCCAACAGTGATAATTTATCACTGGCCAGCAGCCGGACACGCCGGACATGCGCTAAACCTCAACGGTACTTGCAACACAATGCCTGCTTGACTGCCTGACTGCCTGCCTCCAAAGACTTGGACTCTGGCTCGGAGTGGAGTGCAGAGTCTTGAAGCCATTGTGCACCGGTCTCAATTTGTGCGCCCGGCCAGCACAATCAAATTGATATTTGCTGCTATATTTAGTTTATGATAATGCCGCCGAGTCCGAGTGCTGCTGCCGCTAATATGCTGCTTCCTCCTTTGCCGGCCGCCAAGCCGAGCACTCATTTCTCAGCCGCCGCGCTCCACAAAAGCCAAGCCATATTTATTATGCATGCTCCGGCTCCGGAGCAATGCTCATTCAGCAGGAGGAGACCTCTACCAGAGGCAGGTTGTGCTCCTTTGGCTAAGAAAGTGTTTTTTTAGTTGGCTCGATTTTTATGGCTGCAAAGTCAATTAGCATTTGGCATTTAGTTGGCATAAATTCAAATCGAACGAACCGAAATATTATTCCTTTCTGCCTGGGAACCTGCATACGAAACTAGAGAAATTTCTCATTGAATATATTGAAAGTCAGGCTTCTGCTTCGGCTGTGTTCTGACCTTTCAGAAGGCCTGCGAGACCGCAAGCAAATCGAATTCAATGTAAACGTTTTCAATTTGATTTTCATCGGCAAATGAGTTCATTTGAAAGCCGGCAAAGAGATCTTTTGTGTTGTTTTCATTTCTCGGCAGCATCAGCAGCAGAGGCGAAAAGCTATTAGCAAATTGTAATGGAAACTCGGCAGGCCGCAATCAGAGCTCCGCGTATGTATGGTATGGTTAGAGTCTTTTGTTTATGATCCAGACATTAACGAGGAGGATGAATTGGCCGTGGAATATACTATACAAGGAAGCAGCTGCGAATGGCCCGATCTCACCTAATAACTAACCAAATTGTATGTATCTCTCCGCTCTTCGCTCTCCGCTGCTGGTGGATCCAACAATCCGATTGGAATCGCCGAGTAGTTTACATGATTGATAGATGGAAAAACCGCTGCCAGCGCTCGGCGGTGGCTTGTTAACGTTCAATTAGTGAAATTGATAGACATATCTAACCCCGGCGAGGGAAAAGCATCAGCCGAAACGCGGAATCAAAAGTCATGGAAGGCAGCAGAACGTTTTTGGCCGGCCACAGAAATTATACCAGCCGGGTTAATTAAAATGTAGCTCTTCCCTCGGTTACGCTCACATGGAAATTCTAAGTGGAAATTCTGTTGGAACCGCAGAACATTCCCTAGTCTGTCTTTCTAAATTTTTCGTTTTTTTTTTGTTTGTGGATTCCTCCCAAAACTTTAACCGCATGCCACACACACGCACATTTACCGTTCTTTCCTCTTGGGCCATTCCTCTTAGCCGGCTTTTCTGTCCACTTTGGTCAATGGCTCATTACATTTGTGGGTTAGCAGGTGAAACTGAACCGAATCGAAAGAAAAACAGACGGAAAAACTAGGGAGGGTCCCGAAAGAAATATAATAATGAAGCTGAAACAAAAGGCCGAAAAATCTATGCAGAGCCAGTCAATGCCTTGGCCCGAGGTCTCTCTCTCTGGCTTATTAAAAGCGCGTTGCGTTTGCCGTCGAGGCCTATAATTAGCATAAATTCATTCATACAACTAATTGCAAGTGGAAGTGAGCGTTCCGTAATGAGTTCGCCTCCCGTTCGCCGGGTCTGCATCTTGGACTGCGACTCCCCTTCGCCTTCCTCCCAGCTCTTGGTTGGTCTTCATCCTCGCATTGCCGTTCAATCGAGCAGAAGAATGGTGCTCGCTGTGGGGTTGATCGAGGGGAGGGAGGGCTGCACATATTGTTTTTAGTGCAGTGTATCTTAAAGCATGTTATTAACATTAACGGTTCTTTCTCTCCTCTTGTTTGGCTTTCATAATTTATGTGTGAGCCAGCCGTTGCAGCAGCTGCGGCAGAGGTGTGGGCGTGGCGCTGGTTTTGCATGCAACCCGAGGCCGCCTGGAGCCTCCTCCTCCTCCTCCTCCTTCTCCTCCTGCGGCTCATAATTAATTATGTAACTAACGAAACATTAAACAAGTGCCCATCTTACAACAAACCAAAAAAAGAAAAAAAGTATAAAAAACTGAACCCGCTGCCAGCGCAAAAATCTTTTCTCACGCAGCCGCTTATTAACCGCTAAATCTTCTTCGTTGTCTCTCGGGCAAAATAATGAGCCACACTTTAGATTATCTCACAGGTGGTTCAGCTCAGCGCGAATCCCAGGAGAGCGCTTTTTTTTATTTTCTCTCGCCGCCTCTTTATTGTCGAGCAGTGAAACTCACTTTTTTACGCCTTTGCCGGGCATCGACAGCCGAAACGCATAAAAATATTTAACAACATGAAAATGTGTTTGTTTTTCTTTTGTCTATTTTTTTTTTTATGAAAGCCTGAATTCACTTTCTCGCTGGAACGGGGAAATGACCAGTTATTCGCGAAATAAAAAAGCAGAGAAAATAGTGTTTAGATCCGAGATTCGTCAGCTGTAAAGTGTTAATTGTTTCGCGCGTCTTGAGGTTAGATTGCATAATTGAATTAGCAAATTGTTATGACAGAGGCAACAAACCATGAAGAAGACGGGTTTGTTTTAGGGAAGAGTCATTGACATTGTTCAAGACAAGAACTATCTTTAGGATTCCTAGTATGGCATGTAAGCAGAGCCATCTACCAGGGCATTAAAATATACTCTTCAAATTCCAAGCTTAGCTAACTTCCGGAGGAAGAATTATAGACAGGAATTTCCCCAACTTTGCCTGTAATTTATCATGTTTTAAAGCAAGTCAGAGCTCAAAAATTAATAGTAGTAATAATATTAATAATCTCAGCCACCTTGAGGCACCTACATCTATGTACACATGTACCTTGGTTATCTGGAACATAACCCGCCTGCACTTACTAGGTGAAATCTGGGGCCCATGGGGTCTTCTCGGGGTCCCAGTTGGGTTTTCCCCCAGCATGGTGCCACCTACACCCAGTCCCAGTCGCATCCCGACTCTCTCCTCCTGCTCCTCGTAAATATTTCCCAGGCGGCGGCGTTTTTCACACATAAAACTTCGCCCCACTGAGGTCTCCCGGTAATGTTTTTGTTCTGATTGTGGCTGCAGCAGCATCTGTTTCTGTTTCTGTTGCTGTCGAGGCTGCCGTCCTATGCACAATAGAAAAAGGCCGGATAGCTGAGAGCTGAGAGCTGAGATCTGTAAGCTGTAAGCGCGCTGTAGGTTTAATTAAACGCTGAAACACACGGCGAACAAGCCAGGCAATTAAAGCTCGAACATAGCCAGACCGGAGGCGAGGGTCGGAGATCGGTGAAGACACAGAGTTCCGTTCCGTTTCCATTCCTGGCAGTGCAAAGCCCCCGTGGAGCGTCGGCCTGCCAAGAACGGCTAGCACACTAAACCAATAAAATGCACACCAGGAATTACATAAATTACGCGTAATGTGAAATTAGTTGCCTAATTAACATTTAGCCTCTCCCAAGCCCCACTCTAACCACACTGGATATCAATTTCAATTGCAGACAAAATGTTTCTACGCCGCTGCACCTTTCTGCTGCTGCTCTGCCTAATTGCGAGTGACGCCGCCAGCGCCGCACGCAAAACAAAACGTCCTGTCAAGCCGGTCAAGCAGACCGTTCCGCGCAACAATGTGACGCCCTCGCCGCTGGCAGCCGCACCGGGCAACAATGGCAGCTCCACGCCCGCCAGCAGCAGCAGCACCACCACCACCACCAGTACCACCACGACGGACGGAAGCAGCGACCAGGCGGCAGAGGCAGCCACCATTGGAGCAGGATCTCCTGCGGCAGCTGGAGCCGGCACCGGTGAGCTGCCCAAGCCCCTGGCCACGCCCATTGAGTCGCAGCCAGAGGCCAAGACGGACAAGGCCCCGGCCGTCCTGCAGGAGGAGGAGTGCGATCCAGATATGATTGGCTTTGAGATCATTACCGGGTGAGTTGAGACAAAGTTGATAGAAAAACTACAGACTTGTTATTAGATGTAAGCCGCCAGCTGCACTTAATTAATTATCAGCTGATAGATCAAGGAAATAATGTAAGAGATGTATTTATAAAATCATTATTAATGTACTATTAAGGAAGGGATCAGGGATAATGATAGAGAAGGATTTGCAATTTATTTAAAGCTCTACAAAGTCACTATAAATTATCTAAGAACCATATCAATATTATCTTTTTTTAAGCCATTTAACTTAATAAATTATATTTTTAATAATATACCTTATTAAAACTAAATGATCTATCTTAAATAGACCCTCTTTCCTTTGCCTTAAAATTGCATAACTAATTAAACTCCCCTTCCGAAAAGTACCTATTAATAAACGTCACAAAACAATGAAAATTTCCCCCAGCCCAGCAGCTGCTTACGCAACCACCGGCATTATAGAAACTTGATTACATTTTTATATAGCCACTTGTTATTTTCACTTTTGCTTTTCTTCTAAAATTTGAATTTCTGTGAGAGACAAGACAATGGGCCGGCAAAGGGTTCATATACATTTTTAATGAAATGCAGCTGACATTTGGGCCAATTAACATTTCCATAAGAAGAGAAGAGTAGATAACGGTGAAGTGGCGGCGGCGGCGGCAAGTGGGAAGCCAGAAATGGAGCCAGCTCCATAGACCGCTGCTAACTGGCATATGCAAATGTGTGGCGGCCGTAGGAGTGACACTCTTTGGTTAAAACGTGACTAATCCCAGCCAAGACTTGTTCCCCCAGAGATGTCAGCGTGCAGCGCAAGTTCGTTGCCTGAGTCTTTTGTTTGGGCTTTGAAAAATCATAATAAAGCTATAGCTAGAAGAAGTAGATATATTCGGGCTATCACTTTCGATTTCATCGGCTCATTGACTGAGTTTAGAAATCTATTAGTGGGGTTCACACAGGTCATAAATCATGCGGGATACCGATATCGCTCTGACCCCGATCTCATTTATAAATCATCTTTCTTCACTTTCAGCTACGTGCTGTCGGCCCCCTCGAAAATGCTGGACACCTTGCCGGGGACCCTGATGCTCACCGACTGCCTGGAGGCCTGCCAGAGCAACGAGTCCTGCAGCGCTGTCAACTACGAAACCGGCTTGTGTGTGCTTTTTAAGACGACCGCCGATAAATTGCCAGGTGAGTTAGAAAGTGTGAGAATCTGAAACGGCTAAGGCGACAGCGACAACGACTGCGCTGTTTTTTCTGCTTCTTTTTTTTTTTTTTTTGTGCCAAAGAAAGCTCAATAATTCAGCTCAGCCCGGTCGTTCATTCATTCATTTTCTCAATTACTGAGTTCTAGTTCATGCAGGTTGCGTGCACTCAGAGAAAAGAGTGAGAACAAACGAATACTACGAGTAAAATTGATATATTTTGTTTTAATTAAAATAAAAGAAATAGTTCTTCAGTTTATAAATAATTATTAGCAGCAGCTTAACCTTGGGAATATATCTATAATTCTTAGAATTTTCCTTCAGTGTGCCTGGCGGCTGTCGTGGTCCGGGGGCATAAATCACCCGCTTGTCCCACGGTGGCCACGAAAAAAGGCTAAAATAAATTTAAGTAAAAAAAAAGCGCCTGCCTGCACACGCCTTTTGCTTTTACGCATGATTTGGTGGCTGCCTGGCCGGCTGCCAAGGCAAAGTCGTCGCTTTTGGCCCGGCAAACTAGATTTTGCCTTGGATTCTGCAAACAGCAAACTGGCTTTTGGCATTGGCGGCACTGGCAGTAACGCATAATTTCTGCCGCACCAGCAGCAGCCTTCCTTCCCAGGCCGAATCTCGAATGTCGATGCAGTTGTCGTTGCGTTGCTGCTGCTGATTCAGTTCCAGCTTTTCAGCGTTTCTCAACGCCTGTTACTTTGCAGTGAAGGGGCGTGTGCGTAAAACGCATAAAACGCGCAATTCACGCACAGCGTACGCACAGCACCGTTGTGATTCCAGCTTTTCCCGATGCGGTTTTTTTATTATTCCTCTATTTTTTTTTCTACCATTTCAGGTTCACTTTCGCGCTCGCAGTTTCCGGTTTTCACCATCTACGCACAGAAATCGTGTTTGGGCGTACGTCCTTGCTCCAAGGCCTGGTGCATCGATCGCGTTCAAGGTTACCGCCTGCCGGAGCACGTCAAATCTAGTCAGACGGTTCTGTCGCGCCGCGACTGCCTAGAGCTGTGCCTGGGCGAGTCCGAATTCACATGCCGGTGAGTAGTGGTGTCCACTAGGTGTTAGGTAATGCAGCCCAAGAAGGGTAAGCCGCTTGATGAGGTAACAATGTAGCAAAATATAGAACGCCTTCATAGAATATCCCTGCTTAATATTATAGTGAATCCATATCCAGGAACTAAATTTATTATTCATTTGAGCTCTAAGTATGAAAGCTAGAAAACCCGTGACACTTTCCATATATTAAATATAAAATAGTAGACAAACTTATTGACTTCCTCTTAAATTACTTCATTTTTAAAAACCCTTATCTAATACCCTATGATTTCGAGCGGCTTCACTTGCTCTTGGCCTCGTTTACACTTGCAACTCCTTCCTAATCTCTACGTATCGCTTGCTCTCTTCCACTTCCACTCCTTCCTTCACTCTTCCGCCCTTCCGAACCGCTCAATACTCTTAAATCGACCAGCTCGGCCAACTACTACCGCCACTCGGGTCTGTGCGAGCTCTCCGACATGGATCGCATTACCCTCTCCGCTGGAGGCAGCGTGGAGCCCTATGACGGAGCCGATTACCTGGAGAACAACTGTGCCGAAGAGCCGAGCAAGCTGTGCGAGTTTAAGCGCATCTCCGGCAAGATCCTGAAGACGGTGGACTCGGTTTACCAGGACATCAACACCATTGACGAGTGCCGCGATCTCTGCCTGAACTCTCCCTACAGGTAAGGTTCTTTGTAATGTCTCATTTCTGACAGATACTTAACTGTAATCCCGGATAGATGCCACTCTTACGACTACAACGACACCGGAGACATGGTTTGCCGCCTGTCGCATCACAGCCGCGCCACCCTCACCGATGTGATGGATCCGTACCTGGAGGTGCCCGAGGCGGCCACCTACGAACTCTCGGCCTGCTACAATGTCTCGATCGAGTGCCGCTCCGGCGAGATGATCACCAAGATCCGCACCTCCAAGCTCTTCGACGGCAAGGTCTACGCCAAGGGAGCCCCGAAATCCTGCGCCGTGAATGTGAACAACTCGCTGGAGTTTGACTTCCGCATGGGCTACAACGACCTCGAGTGCAATGTCCGCCAGAGTGCCTACGGCAGGTACATGAACGACATTGTGATCCAGCATCATGACATGATCGTCACATCCTCGGATCTGGGATTAGCCGTTTCCTGCCAGTACGACCTGACCAACAAGACGGTGCTTAACGACGTGGACCTGGGAGTGACCGGCGAGATTGAGTCGTCGCTGAGCGAGGAGATCACCATCGATTCGCCCAATGTGATCATGAAGATCACCTCGCGGGACGGCAGTGACATGAAGCGCATCGCCGAGGTCGGTGATCCGCTGGCCCTGCGCTTCGAGATCGTTGAGCCGAACAGCCCCTATGAGATCTTTGTGCGGGAGCTGGTGGCCATGGACGGCTCGGACAGCGCCGAGATAACGCTGATCGATGCTAATGGCTGCCCCACCGACCAATACATCATGGGCAACATCCAGAAGCTGGCGCACAACCGCAAGGTGCTGCTCTCGCAGTTCGACGCCTTCAAGTTCCCCTCCAGCGAGGTGGTTCAGTTCCGCGCCCTCGTCACGCCCTGCATCCCGCGCTGCGAGCCCGTCATTTGCGATAGCGAGGATGGCGCCAGCGGTGAGCTCAAGTCCCTGGTCTCCTATGGCCGCAAGAAGCGATCGGTGCTCAATGGAACCGACGGTGGTAAGTACCGATCCCCAGATGGATGTTATTCAGCCAGCTAACGAACCTTTCGTTCGTACTTATTGCAGCCGAGTTCATGGTCAGCACACGCCAGCGACGGGATGTGGGCCCTGCGGATGATAACATACTGCTCATGCAGTCCATACAAATCACAGACAAGTTCGGCTTCCAGCCGGAGGACGGCACCACCAATGGCAGCGGCAATGACAGCGGCAGCGGATCGGGTCCACACGAGAAGGCCTATGCGGGCGTTGCCCAGGACAAACTCACTTGCCTTAATGGCTATGGTAAGTCTTCGAGCGAACTCCCTGTGAAAATGCCCAATCAAGCGCAAATCAAAGGCAGCTTGATTTGCATAGACAAGCGCTGTAGCTGGAGCAGGAGTAGGAGCAAAGGCAGGAGCAGGACGACATCGTGGTCGTCGTGAGCCGCTCAGCTTGTTCCTGGCCTCGCTAATTTTGATAATGAATCAATTTTTCATCATTGCCGGCTGCTGGCTCCCCTGCATGGGCCTTAAATTAGGTTCTTCTGGCTTTTCCGGCCAGAACGTGTTCTGTGACTGCATTAAACAAGTTATGATGCTGGCCCCGGTGTCTCTGCTGGCTCACGACCAGGTCACTAGTTCAGCAGCTGTGGCTCCACTGGCAGCAGGATTCTGCACGCCTCATTTTCGTGCGGCGCGAAAAACTTTTTGCACAGTTGGCCCGCTGGGTTTTCCGGCTCCCGGAGACTGGAGACCACCATCTCCCATGTGTCATTCCTTTGTGGAGCAATTGCCATGCCGCATCAGAGCGAATGCGATGCGGCGTTGAAGCGTTAAATTGACAGCTCGTTAGACAGCAGCAGCAGCAACAGCAGCAGGTCCAGCCTCAGCTCCAGCTTCAACTTGAGATTCAGTTCCAGTCTCGGCTCCGTTGGACCACCGCCAGCATACATTTTTGTGGTAATTACGCGCCGCATCAGCTGCAGACCGAACTGAAGCTCATTGCCTACAATTAGAGCAACGGTTTCTGCTTGTGCTTAAGCTCATTTGCCACACACATTGTTGCAAGCTGAGCATCTGAGCATCCGAGCACCTGACCAGGTGAGCTTTGATGCGTGCGCGTGAGCATTCTCGGCCTTGTCTTCGGCATGCAGAACAGCAATTTAACGTCTTCTGGCGGCGAGTTGACTCAACACCCTGTAATTTGTCAATGCTTATGAGCATTTTTCATTCCTCGCCGATATTTATTTGGAAATGAATCTCTCTCCCATTACGGCAAACACTTTAATGGCCACTTTATGGGCTGATTTCATGCTTGATTTCTGATATTATTTTCATAAGAATCACAGGGAAGTCGGCTGCCTAAATGCAGTTCAGCCATTTCGCTTTCATCAACTTTGCCATTAGTCTTAAATGTTTTATTAAACGGCCGCACGATGCAATTTCTAATATTCGATTCGGTAGTTTGCTGCTAAATTATAGATAATTCTCATTTCTCTTTCCGTTTTCAACGAAAGCAAGTCTGGAAAACTAACTAAAACCAGTCTAGAGTAATTTTTCTATAGTCCAAGCTTAGTTGTTAATAAAATGGGAGGCTTTATAGACAGAGATCTCTTGTTTAACTTGGTTACTACTTGTAGTTAAAGAATTCTTATTTTAAATAAGATCATAGGTCACAGACATTGACTTTATATATCGATTCAAGATGGTTTTTACCGCGTTTAAAATATGTGTAATAAATACTCGGCTTGCTTTCATCATTTCTTATAGCCCAGACTCCTTACTTAAAGTTAAGTTTAGGTTGTGGCATTTGTTTAAACGTTTCTTTGGGTAATTCACTTCACTTTCGTTGTTCGCTTACTTTTCTTTTCCCTTCAGCCCCGTTAGCTTTTCTCAGCAATTTTCTTGTTACTCTTTGTTCTGGGTCGGGTTCCATCAAATTATTTACCATTTTGTGGGCGCCTCGTACGTACAGAACTCGTTTTGTTCCTCCTCTGACCGTTTACAGTAATTGTTATAATTTTGTATATTTTCGTTGTTGCCCCCTTTGTTACCTGTGCTGTTGGTCTTCTGGTAAAGCCGGAGTCAAATACATAAATAAAAGTCTCAAGTGCGTGCACTTTGTTATTGAAACTCATTCAAGTCATGACCAAGATGATGATGATGATGATGATGGAAGCGATGACGACGTTGTTGTGGCTCTTGGTTTGTTTGTTGATTTGTTTTTTCGGCTCAACTCGCCGAGCAGAGCTTACTTTTTATGGTCAACAACAGGCACAACATTGTTACGAAGTAATCTTTGATAGTCATCTGGCATGTCGTCGTTGCTGTTGCCGTTGCTGTTGCAGTTGCTGATGCTCTTAAATTCTGATTTCGTGAACTGGACAAAAAACAGCAAGAGCAGCAAGAGCAGCAGCAGCAACGCATGCAACTCGACTTTGACTTTGACTTAAACTTTGGCGGCACTTTCACCCGATTTCTACCAACTGTGGCATTGGCATCGGCATTTCGAATTTCCTCCGCTTGGCCGACGCTTTCCTGGGCTTATTTATGTGGCATGTTGCACTCCTAAGAACCCAGCAGCAGCAGCAACATGCGATGTCTAGGGTATAGAAAGTGAGTCCGTGCCGAAATATGCAACTCATGCATTAAATTGTCGCTGTTTTATTTCTCATTGTTTTTGTTTATCTTGAACTTGTTGCTGTCAAAGTTGGTCACTTGGTCGGTGGACTCCAACTCTGACTCGGACTCGGACTCGGACTCGTTTGCGTCTGCCTTGGGGCTATTTTTTTCCCTCTTTCTGTTTCAGTTCACTGCTAAGTGGGTCAAGTGGCGCCCACTTTTGTTTTCTGTGATAACCAAACCGATCTGAGGTCACTTCTGGCTCTAGTTATTCCTCTTCTTCTCCCGGACTTCCCTGTTGGCCGCTGATTGGAGCGATGTTATCGCTGGCCGGCGTTCGGTTCGTTGCCTTTCGTCGGCTCGGCGGCAACCAGTTTTCATTGAAACTCTTCGAACTAGATCGGTTACTCGAGATAATCCCCTTGATTTATGGCGATAAGAGGCCGACTTCCCTTTTCAAATTGCTCGAGTACACCGAGGGCGAAGAATCTGGAGCAGAATGGTTGATTTGAGGCCGGCTTTAAGACCAGCTTAAAGGTTCATTAAACTGCAATGTACTTTTGGTTTTTTGATTTTTGTTGGATTTAATTTCAAGCAGGTTTAGGATATCATTCTTGAGAGCTTTCCCACAGTTAAAGTGGATTTTTAATTGAATCTATAAATTATTTTTTATGTTCACTGATCAGAGAAGATAATCATTATTTCTGCCTGGAGTTTCCGCTTAAATAACTCACTTTCCACCTTGCTCTTTCTCGCTTCCAGGACTCATTATGGCCGGAGGACTCTTCCTGCTGGCCCAGCTTAGCATCTTTGGCATCTGGAAGACCGTGCAGCGTCGCACCAGCAAGGAGCGGTACCTGTACCAGCACGAGCCCACACCCACCATTACGTATGGAGCACCCACCATGCTCTATGGCCCACCGCCACCATCCTCCGCCGGCTCCTCGTCGGGAGCGTCGTACGTGGGCAGCGCCAAGGACACGCTGAGCAAGCTCTACGACAGCGGCATCAACGGGCGCTACGGACAGCAGTTCTAGGGGAGATCTGATCTGGGTGGCTCTCGCACTTAGCTGGGAAACACTTAGCTGGGAACAAACGCAATATGCCTCGAAAGCTTCAAAAGATTCGATGAGACTTGAATAGAAAATATTCGCCTAGCAGCGACACACACATGAAAATCATTGGAAAAACCCTAGATTAATTCCAGCCTAGGCTAAGACTTTAATTTAATTAATTTAAACGCAAAGTTTTCAACGTTTTTTTTAAACCGATACGAGTATCTCTTCAGAATGCGCGCTTTTAAATGCTTTGGAAATCGGAAAAATCGAGCTTCCAGCATTTTAAATCGACGCATTGCCAAGAAAGCAAGGAAAATTCTCACCCCGCTAAATTCGAGTTAGTTTAAATTCTCTCTAGCGAAAAGTTAGGCTAATTATATATGTATGTTTAGTGAGAAATCTGCTTCATGTCCTTATGTCTAAGTCCAGACTCGAGCGAATTGCATTTATAACTATTACACTATTTATTATTAACTATTGAGCTGCTCTGACATTTCACCACAAAGTTTGCCAAATAATTTTGTATCAAAATGTTTTGCGCCAGGCTTCTGTGCAAGGCGGCATTTCCAAATTTTCCAACGCCCCCCCTAAACCGAAACTATTACTCTAACTATTTATTTGCTAATCGTACTTCATATTATTTATTGGCCGAAACGAGAGGCGGTGCTTATATATTTAGGAGCTTCGACTTGTCCCCCCTTCGGAGAGGGGGTCAGACTTAGTTAAATCTCAAGACAGGAGATGAAAATTAATAAACGAAAATCTTGATAAACGAATTGTACTGATTAAGTAAAGCAATAAACTCTACACCTAATAATATATATTTATAAATAAATGTCTGAAAATAAATCTGTTTGTTTATTTGTTTGGGAAATATTATTTATTTATATTTGAATAGGTAATCACTTTAGTCTCGCTGAATCATCATTAAATTTCTTAAGCAGAGAAGCACCCCAAAATCAATTAACACCTAATGAAAATAAACAAAAATAAAGGGTTCAGCTAAATTACTAAATTAATTCACCACAGTCAAGACCGTTTCAAAATTAACATTTGACTGACAAAACTTAGGCAAGCGCTTAGCTTAAATTGAGGTTTGTCATAAAGGGGAAAAAGGCACCCGTTGAAATTATGATAATTTCACGGCAATTTGAACAGACCCAGCAGGCGGTGGCATGTGGCACCTATATCCATGGAGTGGCTTTCGCGTCCGACAAAAGTGTTAATCAAATTATGGGGCGGAATAGCAAGCAGCTTAACCAGGCGTGTTACGATCTCTTTAACGCTCCAGCTACGCACGCCATTATACCCATTCCCGGGATCCATCCATCGAAAATTCTGAGCCACTGGAGGCGGCTATTAATCATGATCACGTTGAAATTGAAATGTGCGAAAAGCCGCGTATCGACCGCGACGTGTGCCGGGTTTCAGAATGAAGACGTCTTCATGGACTGTCGCCATGGTTCCACAAGTGGAGTTGACTTGAATCGAGTCTCCTTCTTGCCCAGTGCTCCACCTCCTTTATGTGGAAGGCTCCCGCCGCTTCCCTCCCTGGATGGTTAGGTGTGATATACGCATGTGCGTCGTGCCTCATGTTGAATAAAACGCCCCTATTAAGCTGCAGTTAATTGAAAAGTAATTTTCGAAACGAATTTGGAATGCCCTAAGGACAACATAACCCGAAGATATTACAATACTTAAGTGTAATTTAATAAATCCAATTATTAGCACTTAAAGTGTATTTTAAATGCATTTAAGTTTATTTTAAAGATATGAAATATTACAATAGGCACCTAACAGCTCTCAAAAATCAAAGTACCCCTCTTGTAAGTCAGGGTAAACCATCAAAGCCACGCGTTGACAATTTTTATGGCCGGTTCTGGTGCGTATTTGGCTTGGACACGGCTATGAAGTTTTTAGTAGGAGCTGCAGATGGAGTTGGAGTAGGAGCTAGTGTGGCTATGGGGCGGGTTCCTGACCAGCGCTGCGTGAGCTTTTTGTTTTTGGTTTTTCTCACCTAAGAGCGTGGCATGGAGATAGATAGAACGTGGCCAAGTGTGGGCATTTGCGTTGACAGCTATGCAAATGCCTGGCCATTAAGTCGTTGACTGTTAGCAATGGCTTTTAATTAGCGGCTTGACTTGGCCTCGGACTGGTCCTAAGAATCTGGCCTGGACTAAGGCGAGCTGGAATGCCATAGAGACAATGGCTGACAACACCTACACTCGTTGCCGTTGACACTTTGACCATTGAGGAAAACGCTTGCTCGCATTTTGCCAATTTCCATGCATAAAGTTCGCATTGAACACCCTCACGCTCTGTGGTCATTTGCATTTAAATGCCATTGCCATTGGTATTGCCATTGCCTTGTTGGAGCTCCGATGGCCTGGGATTGGATGGGCTGGGATGAGGTGAAGATCTCGTTTGCAGCACTTCCTTTCCACCTTTTCCAAGCGGGGCCAGGAGAAGAGAGCTTTTCCTATTCGGGTTTTCTTTTCTGGCCATGTTGGCCTGCCTCACGATTTCTGGCCAGGCCTCTGCTTTTGTTTGTTTTACAGCTGCTCGCTTTGATTGAAAAATTATGCACTTGCCATGGCAATGGGCACCGCCAAATTTCGCCAAAGAAGAAGAAATTGGTGAAGAAGTCAGCAAAATCCACAGATGAACCAAAGGCTTGAATTGAACGAAGCTGGTAAGTGAAATTTTTCATGCTCTAAGTGGGAAATCAAATGAAATTGCTCAGGTTATTGGATAACTTTTAGTTTTTGGGAAGATAATTAAACACTAAATTACAGAAAATATTTTAATAATTTTTATAATGATTTTTAAAGGGTGTTAAAGGTTATAAAATATTTTAAGATCATTTAACTGAGTTCATTTCTTAAAAACCCAACAATAAGGATGTGTTTAAAGTATAATTTCTTTACTAATACATTAAGCTTAAGAATCGGCCTATTTTCATGGATTTTCCCAGGACTTTGCCATAGCCAAACTCCCCCGAAAACCTCTTGTTAGGGTATAAAAGACAGACTGACAAAAGTTGGAATTTAGCACTTGAGTCGACGAGTGGCGAACGTTTTCCCGTTTACCATTTCCCCATTTTCCATTTTCCATTTCCAAAGTGGCAAGCCTGAAAGCGAGGACGGTGGCTTGTTACTTTTCATTTCGCCAACTCCTCCGGCTTGTCCTGCTCATTAGCAATTGCCCGGCATGGCAGCCAGGCGGGCAGGCCAAGCAGGCAGTCATGGCCGGGACAGCTGTTAGCCCGTTTTCACCTAATTAAGCAAACAAACGTGTGGGAAATGGTCGCGCTGCTGCAGAGCCTACACAGGGAGATAACTTTCGCCCCGCCCCAAAAGCACACGCCCATGTCCCCATGTCCTCGATGGCCTCGCAGGCTAATTGCCACGAACATGCGGGGCTAAGTAGCCGCTGGAATGCAGCCGAAAACATTTGTCTCTAATTGCGGTTCAGCCCAATTGGGTAGGCCAAATTAAATTAAATGCAGCCAAAAACAAACAACCGAAGTACAGGGAACGGGAAATGGGAAACCACCATCTCCTCCAGGAAGAGCAACGAGCAGCCGAAGATGCCACAGCGGCAAGCACAATTTGTGCAAAAATACAAATTGGAACATTTGTAGAGAGGCGCAGGCGTGTAGGCACTGTGAGAATTTATGGCCCTGCTGGGGTCACTGCCGCATCGGATGGGATAACATCTGTTTGGGCCAACTCTCGGAGCAGTTCAGAGAGCCGGCGGAGCAGCGGCGGGGCTGACGCGTCGTGCGCAATGCGCATGCAAGGCCCCAGCCGAAACCAAAGCGAAAAGGCAAAGGACATTGACCAGGCCCTGATCACAGCCAGACCAAGCCAAACCAAGCCAAGCCAGCCATCCAACCAGCCAGCCAGCCATCGAGTCTGCGTCAAGGCAGACAACCGTTTGTGGCAGCCCGCGATGGAAGCCCATTAGAAATTAGAGAAATGGTTCAGCAGAAGCTTCAACCTCGAGTTGAGTCTCAGTCTCAGTTTTGGCTATATTCCCAGTACCGCTGAGCCTCGCTTGAGCCTCGACTCGGCCGAAAAACAATTAATAATTGTAATATATCTCTGGAATCTGGCCCGGTCAATTGCAGTTACCACAGGGGTCATTCAATTTCACTTAAGACCCGGTAGTCAGCGGTTTATCTCGACTTCCCACAGATGACTTACATTACATTCGTTAACAGACGTTTATCTATAATGTTCTGTACTATTAGTCATTTGGGAAAAGTTTAAGGGAAATTATGTTTTTTTAGGAACTTACTTTTGACTTTAGGTATATAGGGTACCAGGTTAAAGTTGTAAAAGTCGAAGGAAGGTTATGGAGAGGATAACTATGGGGGAGTAAGCCAGTAAAAGATTTGTACCCTTTTTTATAAATTACTTCCTCTTAAAAAGCTATAACTTTATATTGCCCGCAGCAGTTAGCTCATTATTAGCCTAAGTAATTACACAGCAATAAGTCTCATTTAAGCCACACTTTATTTTTATGAAAAACTTCTATCTTTCTCAACCAAATTTTACTCAAAACTCAAATCAGTTTCCCACTCCTCCATCGAAGCTTCAAAGGACCTAAGCGCCTGCCCCTCTGAGGAAGCTCAACATCACTCCCATAAATTTAATTAAAGCCAAAATCTCCTTGGCCTTCGCTTCCGCCTAACGGACTGTGGGACTTTTGCTTTTCGCATGCGATTGCTGCGTATTCAATTCTTTAGTTTATTCTCCTCCTTTCCTTGCCTCCCAGGCCAAGCCCAGCCTTTTTCTGGGATGGGAAGCTGCTGGTCCGAGGGCGTGCGTGAAAATTGCTCGAGCGCACAAGGAAGGCCGCCGGCTGGCCTCTCTCACGGGGCAGGACGGACAACAATCGCGGTAAGTGATTACGTAACCAGTGCATTGTTCCAGCATCTGTTTTTTTGGGGTTCTTTCCGACCAATGAAGAACGCAATGGATGAGCCTGCCTGGGCCAGCAGTCGGCAGTCGGCCTTATCAGCCACCGTGGGCGAGGCACAATCAGTGGACCCGGGGGCTGGGCGAGAGGAAGCTGTAGCAAAATAATTTATTCACAGCCATTATGCGCTGCGAATTTATGCCACTTCCTGGTGGAACCACTACAAATAGCCTTTTAAAATGCGATAAAAATAGCGCCAACGGGTCTGCTGCAGCAGAGCCCAGGGAAGATTCACAATGGCCATGGCCCGGGATCAGGGTCCAGGTCCAGGACCAGGACCAGGGATGGGGCGTGGCAGATCGCAATGACTTTCAAGCATGAAACCGTAAAATGGTTTTTCAATAAACAGACAAGAGAAGCGGAGTCGGTGGAGTAGAGCAGATCATGCCCAGGAGAGGGAGCTCTGAGATGGAGCTGGGAAACTGGCGAAACAATGCGACAAATATTTGAATATGTTAATTAGTCTGCTGTTCCTGCCGTTGCCGTTTGCTGGGCACGATCAGTTCGTTCTTCTTCTATCGCTGGACGTGCATCGGCGCAGTCTAATTTCATGTGTTTGCCATCTTGTTAGCACACGGTGTGTTGTCTTCTTGGCCAGGCCAACCGGCGGAAGCCTGGCCTGGACTTGCACTTGGAATCGGAGCTGCCAAACGTTTTGCATCTTCGCACCAGCCTGGAACCGGCAGCAACCATCAGCTAACGAGGCTGCCAGCCACTTGCCAGTGCATCCGAGATTCATATTTATATTTATGAGTGCTATGCAGGTTGGCCCACACACACGCTGCTCTTTACTCGGCCAGCAGTTCGCCAATAAAGCTGCCAATGAGCTTGGCTAAAGACAACTGACAGCATCAGCCTTATAAAGTCACAGGCCACCAACGGCTCTGGGGGATCGGGCACCGGGCAATGGGCAACGGGCATCGCATCGGCATCGGGATCGGGATCTCCACTCCCAACCAAACGAACGAGCGATGTTCGCCTCCGCACTCCGCTCCGAATTCCTCGCCATTTGCACGCGAAGTCAAGAGCAATGAAGGTAACAGGGGATTACAGTGGAGATTGGCTTAAAGAATTTTATAATTTAAGGAAGATTTATTATAAAAACTACATTATTTAGGAGAGTTTGTTATTGAGAATCGCATATACAAGGAAAATCCAGTTCATTTTGAATTATTATGCGACTAATTTGACTTGAAATATTCCAATCGGACTTGCTTTCTGTGAAGGACGAACTTAGAGGGTAACATAGAAATGTCCCAATTGACCATGTTGTAACCGAGAGATTCATTAAGTACAATCGTAGGACTTCCAGTTCCGTATAGAAAATGGCCAATTTGAAATGAATTTTCCCGATTATCCCTTAACAAAAGCAAATAAGACCTTCTTGAAGGTGTATACACAAGCTTCTTAAAACTTCGGCATGAATGTGGTACTTGTGTTTTAGAAAAAAAAGGGGCGTGATATTTTAATATACAATCACAGATTCCTTATATGTAGTCTTAATACACTCAGTTAAAGAGAGTCTTAAATGTAGAGTCTTCCCACCACCATAGCGCCCACTGTATGCGCCAAAAACTCACCTGTGGCATATTCCTTGCGTGTGCGCCGCCGCTGTCTTAACTTTTGCTCCGACTTTGGCTTTAGCCTTCGTGGCCATGTCCGGGGCTGTGGCTCTCTTGCCTGCGGCGGCTGCGAGCCGTATGTAGGTGTTGCCCGGGCCACAGCTGATGCCTTTGACAGCTACTAAATTCTGCCTGCTCGCCCGACGCACGTTCCTTGTCCAATTTTGGGCAGTCGGCGCGAGTTTCTACCTTTTGGCCGGCGCTTATCGTTTTGGCCATAAATTTATGCTGTAGGTGTCCATTGCAGAGACGTTGTCGGCTCTGTGGTTGTTGTTATTGGTGCTTTTGTGGAGGTCCTCGGCCCATGACACGCAATGAACTTGTTGTTGGCCGTGGCTGGAATTCTTCCGCCGGTATGTAAAATGCAATTAACGGCACTTGTCTGCTGCATGGAAATTGACAATTCAATATAATGAGTTTCATGTTTTCGTTAATTGGCGGTACTTACCCGGAAAACCGAAAAAGTTACATTCTTTTAGGCGAAAAGACGCCAAGACGCAAAAAGTTTTCGCCGGAGTTTTTCGATATCGATAAGAAATTGGCGCTACCACTCATCGCCGGAGATTTTCGATATCGATAGGAATTTGTCGGTAGCACTTATCGATTTGAACTATTCGTTATTTTTGCCAGCTCTAGCTGATATCGATATATCGAATTTGTTCCGTCTCTAAAACGAAAGTGAAAACGGAAAATAAATAAAATTAAATTAAACTAAGCAGCATACGCTAACTTAAGGGTTTAGCTAAAACAATCTATTGAACAGGATATTAATACGGAAGAATCAGCAACATGTGCGGCGGTTTCACCTGCTCGAAGAACGCGCTTATTGCGCTCAACATTTTGTATGTGGTAAGCCAAAAACAAAAACAAAACACAACAGCAATAAAAAGTATACAGCCCGCAAACAACAACAACAAACAAACACGGAAGAGGAACAACAACGTAATAAACTCGGGAACAAAAAAAAATGAACGGTTATTAAATTAGTCGGATTTCGATGTATTGATTTTCCTCTGCTTGGGGGGCAGGTGCAAACGGTGCGTGTGTATTAGTGTCTGTGCCTGTATGCCTCTGTCTGTGCGAGTTGTTGTTGTTGTGCGGCTTTGCCGAGCATCCTTGAGTCCTTTTCTTGATTTTTTTTCTCTCTCTTTCTTTGTGTGTGCTTTTCTCGTGACCCCCAGATGATTGGATTCCTGCTGATTGGCGTGGGCGTGTACGCACGGGCCGCCTCCATCGTGACCAACCTGCCGATTGTGGGCGGAATCCTGGCCTGCGGGGTCATCCTCATCTGCATCTCCATGCTGGGACTGGCTGGTGCGGTGAAGCACCACCAAGTGATGCTGTTCTTCGTATCCTTTTTGCCTAACAAAACTGTGAAGCACTCGTATGCTGCAGCTAAGGGGTTCCAAGACAGTGGAGGTCAGAGCAATAGCACCGTTAGCGTCCTAGGTCCTAGGTATTCCTTTTTTACTTATTAAGTATTATACTGGAATTTCGAGATGAGTGAGTAAACTTCAGGGATAAGTTATTTAATTTTATAGATAAATCAATTATAAATGTTTATTTGAAGTTGGAAACCTTTTAAAGATTCTAATTTTTTTTAATATAACCCTTGTGATAATTTGATGTATCATTTTGACTTGATTTCGAATCTTTTTCTTAAAAAACAAAGATAAATTGTACAAAAATGGTCTTAATTCATATTGCAAATCATATTACTTATAAAAATTTTCCATAATCTGCAAAGTAGACTTTCAAAACATCATAGAAATCACGTAAAACTCTCTTCTTTCTTTTGCAATGCTATTGCTTTGACCGCCACTGTCTGCAAGCCCGAAGGTCGTGGCATGTGGAACAATTAGCGTACTTAGACAAGTGCCCACTTCCGCAGAGAAAGCGGGTTTGTAATGACTCGAATTATGAGTGGGCCTCAGTCGCAGTCACTGCTGCTGCTGCTGCTGCGTTTCCATGACGTCAGCTGGAGGGTATCGCTGTGCGACCCCCCTAGAATGAATGTGTGGAAAACGTGCGATAAGGAAGATGATAATTCAACAACACTGCCCCAGTTTGGCCTTAACCTTTAGACCATCGCTCTCTGTCTCACCCCTTTAGTACATGATAATCCTGTTCATGCTGTTCCTGATCCAGTTCTCCATTGCCAGTTCCTGTTTGGCCGTCAATTCCGAGCAACAGCAGCAGTTCGCCGAGCAGGGCTGGATGACGGTGCCTAAGGAGTTGCGCCAGCAGGTGCAGGATAGCCTAAGATGCTGCGGCTTCAATGCCACTGGACCCAGTACCACCGCTGCCGTAGCTCCGCAGGATGAGCCCACCTGTGATCTCATCAATCAGCAGTGCTGCGCCGGATCTACCGATCCGGACTGTCGTTGCCAGCCTTGCGGACCCTTGCTGGAGGACAAGATCGACTATGCCTTCAAGCTGTGCGGCGGTCTGGGCATCTTCTTCAGCTTCACTGAGGTAAATTTAACTTGACGGATGTGTGTTTGATAATATAATCCAAGTTCTCTTGAAACTATTTCCCACATGCTGCCTTAGTTCGTGGGCGTCTGGCTAACAGTTCGCTATCGCAATCAAAAGGATCCGCGTGGCTTGCCCAGCGCCTTTCTCTAAATTATTCGAGTGTCAAAAACAAGATGAAGCAGAAACATTTCACAGAAACAGAAACATCCAAGATTATTTAGTGTGTGTATCTCTGCTCTGTCTCTGATAAATGTTTGATGTTGCTATGGAAAATCTCATGGGTCCTTGGGGCCCCACATACCATATATACAAGCATCCTTTATATTTATACCATCTACAGATACATATATTCATATATATTTAATCACATTGCAGCAGAACTATGTACGTAATGTGTTAGGGCGTAATTGATATACAACTTTAGACATATATACATATTATAGAGAGATATATATATAGGAGGGGGAGAGAGCTACGTGTTTAACCCACATATAAAACCGAAAGCAAGCAATCAGCAAAGAAATATACTACCTTTCACTCTCAACACATTTCCTTTTAACACCTGACTGCCTGACTGCCTTGACTAAGCGTAAATCCAACAAGTGGCCCAGGGTGAGACATGTTCTAGTGTTGTTTTAGCTTGAGTTTCTTTGTTTCTTTTATTTTTTAATATTGAAAATATAAATATTATATGAGTTGAGCTTAATCCTCCGGTGTTTTTCCAGGTACTGGCCGTTTTCCTGGCGCGTCGCTACCGCAACCAACACGATCCCTGCTACCTGCCCGCCCGCGCCGTCTTTCCCCACAATTACCTCTATTGATCGGGGTACCGGAGCATGGAAGTGAACCATTTTAGTCAAAGGGACGAAGGCTGAATTCTTATTTTTACAAAAACACGTTTCCTAGCGAGAATCGAATCCAAACTCGAACAAGAGATTACTCTAAGGAGGAAGAGGAATGAAGGGAGGAGTCAAGATGTGCTCAACACTGCTTTTATGTTTTATATATATAATAATTTCCTTTAACCATTATATTTTCATAGATTGCACAAAGTTAGTTGTTAATAAACACCCCATTGAGATTATGTTTAGCTGTAATACCTTAAGTTGAACCGTTTCCAACGCCTCGGTTAGCTCTTAATGCCTTTCTTTGCAACTCGCAACAATCATGGACGGCTCGACGTGACGCGACTTCGAACTACTGTACCACTACGAGACAAACATTTCAACAACCTGATCTTAAAGTAGAACTAACAACCAAGTCAACAATTGTAACTAGCAACGTAATAAGTATACATCAACCTATATACAAAACTTGCATTACTTGCATTATGGCCTCACAATGGCGTATAAACAATACTCTAAATGTTAGTTGTGTGTTAAACTTAAAAACTAGCGAGAAAAGCCCGCAAAATAACAAAACAAAAACAAAAAAAAGAGTAAAGTATACATGTCAACAATTATACATACAATCTATAAAGATAAAGCCTACACACATAAGAAAACTGCTTCTTCTGTATTTTCACTCCTTTTTCCGCACTTTAGCTCGACTTTCTCTGCAGCTTCTCCTTCTCGACTTTCACCCCCGCAAAAAAAGCCACCAAGAACAAACACACATCACACCCGCACGCGTCTTCCTCGTCTCACACACAACACCCCTCACACTCACATGGAAATAGTTTTCCCTGCAGTTCCGTTTCCTGTTTCCTTTCGAGCGACAAATAAACCATTAGATAATATTCTCTGTATTCTGTGCTGTGATTGAAGTAAATATGATCTTTAAACAACAAAAGCAAAAACGTAAAGTTTTGAGTTTCTTTTTCCGCATTTTCCGGGCCCAACCCACCTCGTGGGACTTTCGGTCTGGGATCATTAGCAAAGTGTCTCGGCTTACCACAGGCATCCTTGCTGGCCGGAAAAGGTGGCTGCCAGCGAAATAAATGATGGCAGGAGATTAGGAAGCTAGATATAAATTAACGACAGCGTGGGGGAATTTTTGTAATGAAATGCTTACGTTTAAATTTAATCTTTTTTCATGTTTGGTCATTTGAGAAGGAAGAAATTATTTAAATAAAAGCATATTTATGTTTAGAATTACTTTTTTAAAAGCTTTAACTTAAGTTATTTAAAAAAGTTATACTTTTAGCTTACATCCCTTTTCTTTTGCCTGGAAACTTATAAATCAAGAATGTTTATAGATAAAATTACTTTCTAGACTTTATTTTAAATAATAATTTAAACAAGCTTCACATTTATAACGACTTCTACCCACAGTACTCGTCGTGCTCAACCGCCATAATCATCATAAGCGCCAAAAAAGATTAACGCTCGCATTTTGCTTGACGCCTCCCGCGAGGCCCAAGGAGGAGGAGCCGTTGGCCCCACCCAAGCTCAGCTCGGGGACTCGTCAAAACCCCCCAAAAAAAAATGACTCAAATTCGAATGTGGCTCACTCGAAACTGCTCAGAATTGGGCCAAGTTCAACGCACTTCGATGCAGAAAATATTGTTCTCCGAGAGCGATGAGAGAGTGAGAAAACTGTTTGGTTACGTAACGAATGCTCAGCGCAGGGGGCGGAAAAGGTGGTGGCCAGGAGCAACGTTTCCGCTTTTGCGTGGTGGAATGTGGGCGTGGTGGCATCGAACGGAAGGCATCCTGGATGCCGGCCTGCCACATCCTTGTCGCTATTCCCTGCTCGCCGCTCTGCAAGTTGGTATGTAGGTAGGCCTTGTTGACACTCGCAGCGGAAATGGTCAACAACAGATGCGCCTGGCTACGGAAAATGGAAAATGCCTCCGAAGTGGCGTGTCAACGAGGCGGAGAAGTATTTATTTGTCAAATAGATCAACGAAACGAGCGACTGCGTGAGCGTTCGTATGAACCAGGGAAACCTGCAGGGAACACTGAATAAATAATAATGCACACTAAAAATAATATATCGATTTAACAGAACCTGTACATGCAGGCGTTTTTTGGGTGGATTTTAATTTATTTTTCAGAGGATGAAGACAACTAAGCTGTAATTATTCAAGAAAAATTTACTTACTTAGAATGAACATATATAAATAAGTCTGTGATTAAAGTTAATTCTACCCTAAGATACAAGTGAACCCCTTTTAAAGTTTATTTTTATACACTTACTGGGTATTACAATTACAGTCAGAAGCTAGTAACGCAGTGAAGCGGTCATTTTCGACTCTAAAAATCATATTCTTGATCAGCATAAACTGACAAGACTTTCTCTAACAATTTAGGAAGAAGGCAGCTTCTTTCTTATTACAAAAATAATTAAATTCAAGTCAGAAAATATTAAATTTATTGAAAACTGCCTTTTATTTTTTACATTCCGTTGATACATAATTAAAATTAAATAATAAATATATACCATAAACTTGTTAATATCCCTTTGATTAGAATTGAATTAAATATTGACCTCCTTGGTATACACTCCTTGGTTTAAGTGTGCATGCCATTGACACGCGTCTGATATTAAAATTCCTAATGGCCTGGGCAAGGTCTTTATCCCCGAATCGACCATATGCTCGGTTCTCAACTGTTGATCCGGCCCACGTTGCGTATGAGCAATGCCTCCTCAATTGCGTGCCCTATGAGACATAAAGCCATTGCTAGTCGCTGCATAAAATACTTAATAATATTATTATGCAGCGAAATGGAAATTTCAGGCCATGTCTCTCAAGATTTCCTCCTTGTCACTGCCGGCAATTGCACGGATGCTTGAGTAACTGAGCGTTTTACAGAGCCATCAAGCTGAGCCCATGAGCCGAGAGCCTCCACTCGATTGTCGAAAATTCATCAAAGCGAACAGTTTAGTCACCGTTTTACTGTCGCTTCTTGCTCCATCCACTGCCGGGGCCTGTTCCGCCCAACGTAATTCGTATTTACTGCCCATGTCGGTGTCGTGTCATGTTGGACTTATTATCTCCGTCTGGGCCGCAGCCAAGCATGGCGATGTTGTGCTGTCGGTCGGCCTGTGAAAGCTTGGAAATTAAGCAATAAAGAACAGGAGAAAATTTATTTGAATGTCAATGTCAAATTAAAGTCAAAAGCTCGATTGATTACAATTAATTAAGCTCAGTTGTGATCTCATCGAAAGGGAAAATTTTACAGCAATTAAATTGGTTGTTTATTTGCTATTTTTTCTAAATGCTAGCCTCATCAGCACCTTGGCATTGAGAGAGAAAAGTGCTTTGGAATAGCTAAACAAATAGTATATTTTGTGTAAACACTCGGAGATAATTACCCTTAGAGAATGTGGCAATGAGTATTGAAATATTTTGGTTCGAGGCACATCAGATTTTTACCAAATTTACTTGTTTAGTTATTGATCAACAGCTTTTCCTTTGTTTTGTCACCCTCGAGTGCTTTTTATTTACAGAATATATTGTAATTTATTCAAGGCTTCCCCTCGAAGTAGCATTTCCATTAAGAAAAATCCCTTGCAAGTGTCTGATACAATAAAATCCTCAATCCGCTTCAATGGGAAACGTTTTACGACCCTCATAAAACGAAATGAATAAGCAAACATCAACTTGGTTTGTTGGCTTTATGGCCTGCAATGCCGACCTACATCGAAGTTATGATGTGGCGTACATGGCGTATGCGCAACGTCCCTTTGTACAACTCTTGCATTGCGTATACGCCAGAGTGTCCCAGAATGAACCTGTTACCTGTTTTTCAATTTTTCAACACCTTTAAGGTTTTTAAGTGCACATTAAATATAAATATAATTAAAAGTCCTGTCCATAGGACTGGTAATTAAGCAGGCGCTTGTGAAAAGGACTGCGCAGCAGCTGTTGCACACAACCCCTCTTCTCTACTTGATTTTCACTCCGTTTATTCTCTGAGACGAGTCAGATTTTAGAGGAAATTGTAAACAATTTCATTGACTCAACTGTACACTGTAATTAAATAGCCCCTAGCTATGGAGGTTCGTGTGCGATTCGAGTGAGTCTGCGTTGAGTGGAAAGCGAGAGAGAGCGAGTGCTAGCGGATGCCGAGCGAGTGGCAGAGTCAACAATTTCGCCTGGTGGGACTCCCCTCGTCAGTTGGTTCTTGAACCTCGCGCAGCTCTGGTCGTCGCTCTCCGTGTCCGTGTGCCCGTGTCCGTGTCCGTGTGCCTGTGCGAACAAAGAAGGGGGGAAAAGCTACCGCAGAGAGGGAGAGAAAGCGTTCCTACTAGCTTCACGTGCCTGCAGATAAACAAAGCAATCGAAATACCACAGTGTATAGCGACGGAAAAATAGTGCTTTGCTTTCAGTTTTTGTGCATATCGGGAGAGTTGTAACTACAGACCAACTCGACCCCTCTCTCCAACCCCCCCACAACAACAACACCTAGAACTCTTTAGGTAAGTCCGCAGGACAGGAAAATCGCATACATTTAAGTAATATTCCAACATTCAGCAGTAGTTTGACGAAAAACTTTCTCTGTTAATGCTGTCTGTGAAGAAAATCAATAGCTCAATTTCTAGTGTTATCCTGTCGCAGGATACACACACACATACTGACACACACACCGCCTTGGCACATCTGCTTGCAAGCAGGGTTCTTGAAATAATTGAAAAAGTTCTCGGGAAAATAGGGAACAAGATAATTATATCAACCCTCCTCAGAGCTACCCCTTTTGCGCTCCTATTGTATATGTGTTCCTTTTATTTTGCCTGCATCAGCTGGATATATGCATAGCTGTGCATTGGAACGGTTCAGCAAACGCTTTCAAGGCTATATACACTTTAATGGGTCAACATTGTTTGCAGAAACGGAAATGGATTATCCGAGTTGCAAGTCGCGGGGGATGATTGATGTTGCCAGGGAGAGGTTCGAGCTGGAAAGTATCAAATAATAAAAGAAAGGTTTCTTGAAAAGGTTTTTTATGCTAAATAATATATAGAAAAGAATGAATGTTCTGAAAGTCTAGCAATTAACATCTTTTAAAGGCTGTGCCTTAAGGTATCCTCCTCAGAATTAATGAGCCCACGATAAACCTTTAAAACTCCTGTTTAATAAATGCTTCTTAAAGTCTCTTCCAATAAATCTCATAACATAATCCCCTGCTTATGTCAAGTCCCTTTCCCAGTCTGTGCAACAGTTTCCTCTGCTTTCCTTTATCCCTATTTCAAATTCAAGGCATAGCCAGCAGCCGAGTAAATATGACTGGAAACAAGTATAAACAAAGTGGACAAATTGAGGACCTCCCAGTCCTCCGGCCCCCCACTTTTGAGTGCCTGCTGCCTGGTCAAGCTAATTGTGGTTGGCCTTGAACTTTCGCCCAGCGGAACAAGAACAAAAAAAATAAAAATAAGATACTTGGTTGCAGAGTGTGGCATAACTTTGGGGGTTGTGGGCGACCGGTTGTGTTGGCTAAACGTGTCCAATCTTTGGGGCAAAGTAATGCGAAAAGTGCCAGCGGATAAGCCCTCACAAAACGAAGCGCTAAAACATTTTGCTAGTCCGGCTGGGTCTGCAAACATTTCAAGGACTCCCTGAAAATACAACCAAACACAACACCCCCAGCGCTCATGAGTACTCGCATTGATGTTGGCACGTGACGTTTCCCTGACGTTTTTTAATTAAAAGCCTTCAAAATGCTTTGTGCGCGCTTTACCCACTTTTACTGTACACAAAGAAAAATTAAGGAAAATTTAAGATAAAAATATACATTAACTTTAAAACTAACAGGAAAATATTGTAGCAAAATTGAAAATAAATATTCGTCTTTGCTAATGACTAATATTGAACTTATATTACCACAAACTTTTTAAATAAATGAATTACAAATATTTCCAAAATTATTTTTTATAAAAAGGCTTACAAATTTAACTTAAATTCAATTTGTTTTCCAAACATCTTAATAGGTTTTAATGCTAATGAATAAATAAATAAATAATTAAAACCTTTCTTTAGTGTAGTTTTGTGGCCTTTATTAACCATTCACGCCCCCTTTTTCCAGCCTGCGGCACGGCTTGTTTAGGCCTCTGAATGTGAAACGCATTTAAATGGGCTTAGCGTGCCCTTTCGAGAAGATGCTGCCAATTTGCACATCGGAATTACGGGCTATTAAAATTCCATTTGCGTTTTAATTTCTCATTCCCGGTTTCGCTTCTGTTTTTCCTGCAGGGTCCCACCGCAAGATGTCGCTGCTCACGGGCAACAGCCACTCGCTCTCGGAGGAGGAACTCGACGAGTAAGTACCACCCGCATAGCACCAACTTTGGGGACCCAACTTTGGCCCAACTTGGCGAGAATTAACAGGTCTGGCTTCTAACTTGGGCTGACTTAATTCAAAGTTTTTGTTTTTGCTCGCCCGTAACTTTGGGTTTGGAAAAACACCCACAATGGTAGGGCTATAAATTTCAACTTTGGTGAAAAAACTTCTCAACCGACTAACAATGCGGGGGCTGCTTTAGGAGGGACAAGTTGGTGTGCCAATTGTGTTACCAATTTGCTACGAAGGTTGCCACCAAAATACATTGCATTCTTTTAGGGCGAAACAATAAAGAATGGGAAAACTTTGGGCCTTTGTTGAGATGCCAAGGAAATGTTACTTTTAATATTTTTATATTTTAGTCATTATTAAAATATATATATTTGCAGTGCAAACATCATCACTGGTTCCATCAACATCCCAACCACTGATCATACAAAAATCCTAGGACTCACGATAAACAAACGATACAGTTGGAACCATCACATTACTAACCTGAAAACATCCCTCTCCCGTCCCCTAAATATCATAAAACACCTCTCCTCAAGAAAATACAA
>JAEIIJ010018334.1:0-11473 GCA_018904815.1 Drosophila ogumai | reverse complement strand
ATTTGAACATAGATAGGAAGCAAAATTAAAATTAACAGTTACTTGAACAATATTTCGCTCTGTTTTTTATTTTTCTATGCTTATTAGATTGCAATAAAGAGATTTGGTAGAAAAAGTCCTAAATAAAAATAAACATGCCTTTAAAAGTAGTTAAAAATGAAAAAAAAATACATTTTTTCACTTTTCAGGCTAATTCCTTCCAGAAAACAACTGAAATATGATATGGATCCACTATATTATGAAAATTTTGACATTTATTTATAAAAATACACCAAAAGAAACCATATTTACAATAAATTTTTTTTTGGCCGTGGTTTACCTTTTGACGGATATGCCCATATATAACAATATTTCCTTATATATATATTTTTTTTTCTATTAATTTAACTAGACTGGCTCGATTCCAATTGCAAACTGCAAGGGTATACAAACTTCGGCGTGCCGAAGTTAGCTTCCTTTCTTGTTTAATTTGACTTGACTCGGAGTAGTAAGTTTCCACTTAAAAATGCAAACACCAAACAACAAAGCGAAATATAAATCTAAATAATTATGCGATGATTGAGCTAATTTGTTTGCTAATTAGAGTACTCAAGACGCCTTCTGGCCACCGCCAATCTCACTAGTCTGCGCTGTTCCAATTCCTGCAATTGCTGCTGGACAAGAAGTCGATGGAGTAGCTCCACTTTGGCGTGCATCTGGACCTTCCGCTGGACCCTCTGCAGCTCCTTCTCGGCGAAGGATTCCATGGTCTCGGATATCATGTTGCAGCATTGCAGATGGTCATCTTTGGCTTGTGGTTTATTGTGATTCTGGGAAGTATGTCTGCCACACGTGGTCTTTATAAACTGTGACAGTATGGCGATAAGATTACACCAGAAAATTAGCGAGTTCCGGTAGAATTCAGAAATTGTTATTAACATGTCGACCACTAAGTTAACTGGAGAGATGTGTGAGATGTTTAGGGCAAGTCCAATGTTTATATACACCAAACTGGTATTCCTAAATAACTGTGTACCCTTCAGGTAAAATCGGGTGTATACTGGCAACAGGTATGCCGTCAAAGTCTCCGGGGAGTTACTTGTTTTTGGGGTAAACCTATTATATATATATGTATGTATATTTTTGTGTCTACCTTGGCAATGGGTTTTCTTTTAGAAATACCTATTAATCCTCGGTTACCTGACTATAACAATTATATTCTTAAAATGTTTTTTATACCTGACTATTTTATTCTTAAAATGTTTGCAAAACTGTTACCAAACTAATTTAGTTTAAATGAAAAGCATTGCATTTAGGCTTCAATTATATATATTAGTATATAAATTATACATTTTCATATTTTTAGGCTTAGTCATGGACCAGGCTCGACCCGTGCCCGCTCCGCGCCGCTTTTGTCCGGAAATGAGACCCGCCAACTACGAAAACATCGAGATCAGGACCCCGAATAAAAGCCAAAATATTGTTACATCTAACAGCGGCAATAACAATAATAACAACGACAACATGAAGAAGTTAAATATAAATGCAGAAAATTTGCATGGAAGTTGTTCGGACAAAAAGCTGCCGGTGAGTGGTCAAAACAAGTTGATGCTGCAGCCGATTTATGGGCCGGATGCCAATGAGAATGTCCCGGAGCCAATGTATGCCACGCCGATGCCCGCTCCCCGCCAGCGAATGCCAACGGAGTCGCCGAGCGAAACGGAACGGAATCACGATGGGGAGTTGTCGCCGCTGCGCATCCTTCGTGCTGCTCCACAGGTACCACCCAAGCCCGATCAGCGTTCATCGATCTGCAGCGAAATATCTAGCACCATGACCGTAGGCAGAACTGATGAGGATCGGTACGCGTCTAACATATCCCTTGAATACAGCGAGAGGTCCCACAGCGACAAGTTCAAGTCGCAGTCACCCGGGTACGTAGACGCCTTCGAATCATCCTCCATCTATAAGTCGCAGGAGCTCGGGGAGGATCCAGAAGAAGATCAGTCTTCCTACTCCGGGGAACAGTCCGAAAGTCGAGATAGCGACGATGACAAGTAAACTTTGACAGCAATTCTACCTTTTGATCTTCTGTTTTTCGCACTATCTTTAGCTCTTCTTGGGTCTTTTGATTTTGTAATTTTGTAAGCTGGTTGCGGTGGAAAATAACCTTTACATTAAATCCCTATAACATGCCATTAACACATAAATTAAATTAGGTCTGAAATAAATATGCAAAAAAGGTTAATGTTTTTGACATTGACAAAAGATTATTTTGTTATTTTGGCACTTGTTCATTTATTAATAATAAGTTTGGGTTTTAATGTGTGCCTCATATTTCTTTAAGTACAATGTTTTAAAAATTGTCCTTGGACTGAGACCTTTTTGTGGTTTAACAATTTCGTTGAATACTTCTTGCTTCCCTTTCACATACTAACCTTCAAGGAAACTGGATAAGATTTAATTCAAGAACTGGCGCAGAAAAAACGCAGTATTCCAAGCTTATTATTGTATATAATTTTAGAAACCTTTTGCGGTCTCTGGGCACCACTTCAAAGATGCTGGGCGAATCCATCGGTGAGCGCATCACGTCCAAGGCTAAGGGAGCCAAGAAACGTCTGGACAAGAATCTGAAGAGCTCCACTGAAGCGATAAGCAATCTCGGCGTGGATGCGGGACGGAGCCTAAAGCACGCCAGCAAGCGATTTGGCTCGAACTTTAGCAGTCTCGGACGAGCGAAGGACAAGAATGATGGCGACGACGGTGTCGGAGCAGAAGCATCGTGTGCAACGGATCTAAGCCGTCGCCAGACGATGCCTAACACGGAGGTTTTCAGCGCCATTCAGTTCTCTAGTCCGCTTAATCGCAACGGAGGTCTTCCTGATCTAAGGCAAGACCAGGACGGCGGCTATCCCTTGGAAGGCAAGGAGGCGGCGGATTTGCGCGAGGACGACGGCTGCTACGAAGTGCCCAAGACACAGGGCAAGCCGCCCAGCTATGACGAAGCTCTGCGTTCACGTCCCTCCCCCAGTGCCTCGCCAATGGCTAGGAATCTTGCCCAGGATGCCGCCCGACTGGTGCAGCTGCGCAGTCAGCGGCAGGTAAATGTTCAATTAAAAAGCAACAGTTCCTCCAGCGGCGAAGATTCGCCGCATCCCCTGCCAATGCCTGCCTTTCCGCCACCCCGCCTGTCGCAGCAGCCCGAGCAGTTCCGCCTGGACGCACTACAGCCGCCGCAGCGGCAGAAGCGGCGTAAAAACTACGAGCACATCGAGTTGCGACGTCCGCCCGTGAACTCCGAGAAGCTGGAGGAGCTTAACAGGGCGGCGGCAGCTGCTGAGCGCGAGGACTCCTTACAGATATCCGCCAGTAATGCCGAGGCGGAGTCCAAGGCGCCAAAGCCCGAGCGCAGCGATTCCTGGGAGTTCTACGGCGACGAAAAGATTGAGAAGGGAGAGGAGACTGATGATTCCTCTCCGGAACCGGTGTACGCCAACCATGAGGCAACCTATGGAAAGCTCTTTGAAATGGCCACCGCCTGCAGTAATCGCAGCCATTTGCTCACTCCCAACCAAGTGACCGAGCAGCAGTTGGCCTGCATCAGCGAGAATGCGGAGGAAGGAGCTGTGGGCGGTGTTTCTCTGCCGCTGGAACTGATCGAGGAGTTTGATCCCTTAACTAGCAAGTGCTCCACGTTGGCCCGATCCGACAAGAGCAATGAGCTGCTTCTCCTTGAACATCTCCTCGAGGATGAAACCTATGGCACTGTAAAACGCGAGCAGGACGATGTTAGCATGTGCACCTCCGAGGAGGAGCCGTCCTCTTCGGTGCCACCGAGTATCGCATCAAAGGAGCCTCAGATAGTGCACCAGAATTCCCAATTGCTAAGCGACTGCATGGAGCATATACTGGACTCCGAACAGGAGACTGCCCGCGACGAGGAGCGAGCCAAGCCCTATTTAACCAGAAAGCCAGCCATCGAAAATAAAGACGTGACCGTGGATCTGGCCAGTGCATCGAGGAACCGGACCAATTGGTTTGTGGCAGGGAACGCCGGTGTCTCTGGTTCTGGTTCATCTGGTAGACCGACCGCAGCCTCCCCCATTGAAGGCGACAGCCCGCCGACCTATCTTGAGGCCGTTGGAGAGGGCGGAAAGGAGATAGCCGCTAACAGTCAAGAGAACCGTTCCACCATTGGCTCCCGCTTCAGGCAGACCATCAACGCCTTTTCCAATGTCAAGCTACGCATGGACGCCATGAAGAGGAAGGCCAGCTTCCGGGCAGCCAATCAGCGCCAGTCGGACTTAAGGGTGGCTCTACAGATGGTGCCGCGACCGTGTCTGTCACCCCTCCTCGTTCGATACGAGGGACCGCTGGTGCGCTTTTCTACGGGTGTTGTGGAGGACATACTCAAGGAAATACAGAACCGCAAGGCCATACTCAGGGAGCGACAGTTTCAGACGTTCCTTGACCAGGAGATGAAAACGCCAAGGGAGGTGATACCTCTGGAAACTGTCACCACCCTGCAATGCGTGAGCAACAGCCGCGTCACCGATACGGCCACCCACTTCTACTGCTTCGAGATCACCACTTCGCAGCCGAAGAATGGCAGCGGGGCTGGCGACGCCATGTCCACAAATCCCAATCTCCTGATGACCAGCAGCTCGTCGGGCAATGTGAAACAGCAGCGCGTTTCCCACCTCTATGGCGTGGGCAAGGAGTCAGAGCGCGGAGTATGGATGCAAAAGATCCTCGAGAGTCTTACGAACAGCCTGCCAGTGAAGTACACCTGCCATTACTATCGCGCTGGGTGGTGCTATCTTAAGGTGGGTGTCGACAGGAGTTTCAGCCTTCCTTTTGTGATTTTTCCTTTTCCTTTCCTCAGACCTCCATCACCTCGGAATGGAGTGGCACTTGGTTGGTGCTTCGCAAGAGCCAACGACGTTTAATCTTCGTGAGCGAGTCGAACGGCAACGTGGAGAAGCTGGACCTGCGCAAAGCCAGGTGCATAGGTAAGCCTGCAAAGGACAAAGCGAACATACCCCCTAGTCCAATCCAATTCTTTTTTGTCATCCCGAAGTGCTGAAGGAGAGCGATGAGTCTATCGAAAATCTACACGTGGAGAGCGGCCCTATGCTGATGATCGACTGTCCACCGTACGCCGTCTACATGATCATGAGTTCCGCGAGGGAGACGAAGATCTGGCGACACATCATCCGCGAAGTGGCGCACAACAACGGCTTTTCGCTGGGCGACCAGCAGCTGACGCGCTACGACGTGCCCGTTATTGTGGACAAATGCATCAACTTTGTCTACATTCACGGGTCCATGTCGGAGGGAATATACCGCAAGTCCGGGTCGGAAAACTCCATGCACAAGCTGATGAGTGCTTTCCGTGCGGATGCCTTTAATGTGGAGATCACCCGGAACGAGTACAACGAGCACGACGTGGCCAATGTGCTGAAGCGTTTTATGCGCGACCTGCCCGAGCGGCTGCTGGGCAAGCTCACAGACAGCTTTGTGTTCGTCACGGAGCTGGCTGTGGCTGCCGAGAAGATACCTATCTACAGGGAGCTGCTGGCCAGACTCTCCGCTATCGAACGCGAGACGTTGCGTCGGATTGTGGGCCACCTGGTGTTTATCAACTCGCAGCAGACCAAGAACAAGATGAGTGTCCAGAACCTGACCATGATCTGGGGGCCAACGCTTCTGGCCAAGAAGGTGCGTTTCCCAACTTGTTCTCATAATTGTTATGCTTATGGTTGTGACCTTTAGAGCGACGAGCTGGTCTATTCGCAAAAGGAGGCGGATGTGCTGAGCGACCTCATAGTTTTCTACAAGAATCTATTTCCTTGCAGCCCCGATGAAGTGGTAAGTAAACGCGAAGACATACTTACCAGATCTGCAGTTTAATTCGCATTTAATCTGGACAGAAACGAGAACAGGCCATGCTGGCGTGCCTGCAAAAGTATTACGCTGCTGCCGAGACTCTCAAAGATGCCGTGAAACAATCGGGTGACATCAAAATCTGGATTTGTCTGAACCCCAATCCGGGCAATACCACAGAGGTGAAATTCCTTGCTCATATTTGATTGTTAAGATATAACAAGCAACATCCAAAATGCATCTTCAACAGGAAAAGACACAGGTGAATGCGACCATTTCACCCACAAAGAACGCCTATGAGCTGTGCCGCGAATACTCCGCCAAAATGCAGTTGGCCGCTCACCAGCTGACCCTGTACGAAGTTATACTGAACGACAGCTTGGAACGACCGCTTCACCACGATACCAAAGTATTCGACGTGATCCTCAATTGGTCGTATTGGCCGGAGGAGGACCGCAAGCACAACTATCTGGTGATACGTCCCATCGAGATGCTGCACGAAATCCAGCGCGCGGTGAAGAATCTAGCCACGGTAACGCCCGGCAAGGAGCTACGGTTCGCCGACTATCGCACCAAGACCTTCAAGACGCTGCAGTGCGAGCTGCGCGACGGAAAGATAGTGGTGTCTAAGAAGGACAAGAATGACAAGACGACCATTGTGCGCGAAGTGTTCCTGCAGAGCTGCACAGTCTATTTGGGCTGTGAGCGCAAGCGAGACTTTCCCTGGAGCTGGGCCATCACATTCGTGGAGCGCACGCAGGCGCAAATCATGAGGTAGGTCACTAGAGCTTCATAATTAAATCGCTGAGGCCGGACGTCCACGTATTGACGATAAGCACCGACAGTAAGCACAAGGCAACTAATAAATACACACGCAGAATTCACATTAACAAGATTACGACTGTCCGTCCGGTCATACTTACCTCTTGTTCATAGCTCGCAAAGAACTGTTGACCGATACGTAAAAAAGTGTTTCCCTCTCAGATTTAGAGCAAAAAGTCCGGGAGCAACCTATTGAATTTGCCTCGAGCTCTGCCGACAATCAGATTTTTTGGTTCTCGGTCATTTACAGACCGTTTGCTCTTGACTGACGACTAAAAAAGCCTTTTGCTCATGTATGTAGTTGTGTATATAAAGTTTCATGTGATTGGGCGACTGCACTTCTCGCTATTTTTATTTATTTAGAAAATGGATCGTACCACTGTACCCCAAAAAGAAAAGAAAAAGTTTGAAAGAGTTTACTTTTTCAGTCAATCGGTCTGTTAACAAGTCTCTTTGTGAAAAAAATACGAAGTCTACTGCTCAGAGAGATAACGAGGATATATGTTTTTAAAACATTGTTGGTATAAGATAAACCTTAGCTACTAAAACCTTTATTTGAATTGGAAAAATCTTCTTGGAATATGAAAATGTAACGCTGGGAACGTAAAACTGAAACTGTCAAACTGTAAGGGTATACAAACTTCGGCGTGCCGAAGTTAGCTTCCTTTCTCGTTTTTTGTTTTAGCGATTAAATAAAACTAAAAAATTAATAATAAAAATTGGTTTAATATATAAAAATCTAGATTATCTTGAAAGAGCATCCAAATTGTAGCCGATTGGTATAATTCGTATCTGCGGCTTTTCAAAGTGAATGATTTTTTTGTTTAAAGAAAATATTGATAATCATTTTTTACGGTCCCTGATTTAAAGTATGGGTATCACAAAGTTGAAAGCGCTCTCCTTAAAAATGCCATTTGAAAGATGGTGCACACCATAACCCAAAATCTCAACCAATCGATTTGAAATGTATAACAACTTATTTAATTAATTCGACGAGAGTTCAAGCTTTTTTTAATTTAAAATTGTTTTATACTTCTTAATTAACAAATTAAATTAATTTATTAAGTCAAAATTCGGGGTTTTGGGTCTTAATATTAATAAAAAATCGTGAATAAATTTAAGAAATACAAGCTCCAACTTGGTACCTTGGGACACTTATCCTTTATCCTTTAACTAATGCATTATAGTTTCATGACATCGGATGATTTTGAGAGCGATTCTTTTTGTGTGGAATTCATCCTCCCTTTTATTCTATCTTTTTGGGTGTCGTTTTTATTTGTCATGGAAATAATAACAATCGTCATTGTAGATCGCGCGATGCTCCCTATATTGGCCACGTCCTGGCTGGCAGCGAATGGATGGATCGCACAATCTGGTACGCTAGCATCTGGTACTGCCTGTACAAGGACAACATCCTGCCCCCAGCGGATATTATTTTTAAGTAGAACAAACATATATATTGTGTAATTTCCTTCTTAAGAGTGCATTTTGTGTAGATATGTTGTGAATTTATTTTCCATAGTTAGGCACTAAATACCTTAAATGTACATATATGGGCACATCCACAATCGCGCACGGGACAAAAAACGGAAGTAATATTTGCGGTCGACCAATTCCTGCGATTCCAGAAGCAATATTTTTGTGCTACTAATTTAAAACGTTAGTGCATTGACGTCTCTGTAATTTTTTTTTTTTTTGTTTATTGTTTTTTTTTTTATTTTCAAAAATTACGTGCAATATTTTTTTTGATTAATTTTGAAGTAGACTCGCACGGGACATAAAAAAAAGCGAATGCAAATTAAAATATTACCGTTATAGGTGATTGCATATTTCCTTTTGCGCTTATTTTCGAGTATGCATCCTTTGAGTGATGTTAGAAAGCAAAATCCAAAGCATAATGTCATTATCAAAACAAAACATGCCCTTTTTTATGATGGTTTTCATAAAAAAAAAATAAAATATAAAAAAAAAAAAAATAAATAAAATAATATAATTTTGATAGCTGGTGAAGAATATCCTAGATTCTGTCAAATTTGACCAATTGGATCGCTTTTTCCTGTAACTGTATTACGAAATAGATTTTAGAGAACTTTTAATTTCCTGTGGAATTGCCCTAATGAAGATAGCCACATTCTGTAAATAATTATCATGTCCATGAATTATTATCAAAAACTAATATTGTACATACACCCTATAAGAAAGATTTGTATCATTAAGCCCATTTCTTATTTGTCTACAGAAAAGCTCGTTTCCTGAACTGTCTAGCTTTATTCTAGACACGGAAAAGCAACTATTAGTAAGACCAGGCCGCCTAGTGCATCAAATTATGGTTAAGTTAATTATTTTCAGTGTACCCTTCAAGTTATTTGACACAAAAAAGCCCTTAAGGTCCAGAAACAAGATACAAATTTATGGCAATAAATCCGATCTATTCAAAAAATATTTTCTCTTCTCTTTACTTATTATACCTTACAGGGTATTGTCATTTTTGACCAGAAGTTTGCAACGCAGTCATAAAAGATAAATATCCTTGATTAGCTTTAACAGTCGAGTCCATCTAGCCATGTCTGTCTGTCTGTACGTTACTGTGAAAGCTAGTCTCTCTTTTACGATCCTAGAATATTGGCTCTTATTTTATCTATATTATATCAAATAACTGTCGGAAAATCAATAGAAAAATAGTATGAAAATGTATCTTCAGCACATTGTATATATATTCTGAGATTATTATTTGATAATTTATAATTATAATATACAATTGTATCAATATTTCATTACTATATCCTACAGCTGCTAAAGGCAAACAAAAAACTGTAAATTATATACATAGGTTAAAGTAATAAAATGTAAAATTATTTTGTTTCCTTTAATTTTATCAAAAATGAGCCACTACATTATGTATAATACTTATGCAGCTGTAAATTCATATGGGAGGAACATCAGCAAACGTTTGGTGTTTTTACATAACATGTTACATGTTATGTATAAGTTTCTCCTGTTGGTTCTTCTTAGATTTTAGTTTTGTTTTGACCGAAGTGGATAGATTTTCAATTATCTAATTGCAAACGGCAAAAGAACACAAACTTGGGTGTCCCGAGCCTTCATTCTGTAATTGTTATTTTAAAAATTCCGTAAAATATATATATTAATGATAACTACGCGTTGGAAATTCGTTTGTCAACATTCCCCGGGATGTATACATACATATATCATTTTGCAGCTGGAGTTGCGTTTGCCAGAACGACATGATCTCTGATGGATTAAATGAATGATGGTAGAAATATTAATAAAAACAAGACTAAGAAAGTAAAATATAACATCAGTTGATTCATTCATTTTAATACTTTTTATACTCTTACAGGCTACTATAATTTCAGTCAGAAGTTTGCAACGCAACGGAGACAGCTCTAACCCTATAAAGTATATATATTCTTCATCAGCATCAACAGCCGAGTCGATCCAGCCATGTCTTTCTGTCTGACCGTTTCTACGCAAATTAGTCCCTCATATGTGCGGTGGTCACATTCAACCTGAGGAGAGGCACATGTCCAGGTGTCTTTTTGCACGGTCAGCTCTAGCCAAAACACGTGGAGCACACCTACCTGGGAGTGGTCCTGGACAAGAGGCTGACGTTCAGCTCTCACGTCAAGCAGATTAGGGTCAAGCTGCAAAACTCTGCCAAGCGCATAAGCTGGCTTACAGACCCTAAGTCCAAGCTGAGTCTTAGGTGCAAGACTCGCCTCTACCAGTCCCTGCTAGCTCCGATCTGGAAATACGGAGGGGCTGTATATGGCACTGCAGCCAGAACGCACCTGCAAAGGATCCAGGCTTTCCAATCCAGGTTCCTGAAGCGTATCACAGGCGCCGAGTGGTATATCAGAACCGGGATATACGGTGAGAGCTCCATGGCTGCCAGACATCGAGCAAGGTTGCTCACCCATCCCAACCCGCTGGCCAGAGGATTGACCGGGACACAGAGGAGACGACGACTGCGGAGAGTCACCATTCGGGAGCTGCCCACCCGATACATTTAAACATAATAAAATTATAGATTTAGCCGAACCCTCTATATAAGATTATAATTAATAATATAAAATATATAATAAGTTATAGCAGCTAACTTTAAAAACACAATAAAACCATTCAAAAAAAAAAAAGTCCCTCAGTGACTACCCTCACTGCTATATATGTATGTATGTCGAAACTGGCCGGTCAGACTACTAGCAAAAATGACGAGGCAAAAAGTTCTCCTTCTTCCTTTTTCGACACCGTTTTTTTTTTATATGGAGTTTGGCCGCTGTCTTAATTTAGACAGCGGATTTTCGTCGTCAGAGTACTTAGCTTCACATTTTAACTATTTGTATTTAAATAATAACTTTTTAGTTTTCTGCACTTTTTATATTGTATTGGAAATATTACTTTTATGAAATAAAAAAAAAATTTGATTGACATTTCTAGGACAGCCACTCGAATCTGGAATCCCAAATTCGGGATTCCAAAAAGAAAACAAATTATAATTAAGTATAACAAGTCAAAAATATTAAGCTTTTTACTAAACTTTTTAAGGGATAACGTACGCGTACGCATAGAAATTGTTCGATTAAGTCGATTCTGAAATTGTATATCGATGTACTGCATAATTGAAATAATCGATTAGTCAGCTCCTCCTTCTCGTACATCATTTTCGTTCTCTGCATTCTTACCACTCGATTAGGGATATTTCGAACTAGGGTTGTCGAAATATTTAAAAATATTGTATCGATGATATTTTTTATTGAAACAAAAT
>JAEIIJ010018325.1:0-34161 GCA_018904815.1 Drosophila ogumai | reverse complement strand
ATTTTATTTTATTTTATTTCAAACAAAGTAAATTTGTTTATAGATATTATATATAAACTTTGTATTTTTAGGGTTTTTGCTGAGGCTGGTGGCTGGCTGGTGGCTGGCTGGTGGCTGGCTGGTGGCTGGCTGGTGGCTGGCTGGTGGCTGGTAGGTGGCTGGCTGGTAGCTGGCTGGCTTAATTAATAAGATAAGGCCATGAATTACTTTAATCCACGATTGAAACTGGCTTTAAACTTATCAGAAAGAGAGCTCGGTGCCTTGGGTAATCTTTTTAGAATAATTACGGTAGCAATTTGCATAGACCAGCGAAACAAAAAGATTGCAGCAGACAATTTTTATCGCCGGTGTGCGTGTCATTCGCAACCTGTCCACCGAAAGAGGCTTATGCTGGCCGAAATGTTAATTAAAAACGGGTTGCATCAGCTTCGGGTTTGGGCCTGGGCCTGGGCTCGGAACTGGGTCTGCGGTTGGTCTGGTTTTGGGCTTATAAAGCTCGAGACTCGCTCCCGAATTGGTATCAGTCTCACGAGTTCTCTAGTCTGACAACTAAATCTAATCAGAATGTTCAAGATCGTAAGTGTCCTTTGATCGGCAGAAATAACTATAGATCGATATTTAATCCAGGACTATCCGCAGCTGCTTATCTGTGCCCTCGCCGCCCTGGTGGTCGCCAACGAGAATCCCGAGGTCAAGGAGCTGGTCAACGATGTGAATGAGCATGGTTTTGTGAGCAAGTTGGCTCTGGACAACGGCGTGGTTTCCTCGGCCACCGGCGATGTGCACGGCAACATTGATGGCGCCTTTGAGTGGGTTTCCCCCGAGGGCGAGCACGTCCGTGTGACCTACAAGGCCGACGAGAACGGTTACCAGCCCCAGAGTGATCTGCTGCCCGTTGCTCCCCCAATCCCGGAGGCCATTGTCCGCGCCCTCGCCTACATCCAGGCCCATCCCAGCAAGGAATAAGCCACTCGTTCGACCCAGGACTCTACTACGAAACGGAGGACTTGTCCTCCAATCCTTAGAATTTAAACAGCATGCTGACTAAAAAAGTTGAACCATCGAGTTGATTAATAAATCCGATGTTCTATTGCAAAAAATTTAATTACTGCGACATTTTGTTCAAACAAATTGTGGGGGCACTCTGATTTATGTGGAGTAAAGTAAAACCATCTGTTCCAGCCTGTCACGCTTTGTCTGGATGATTCCTGATTGATGTGGTCCCAAAATGAACGGGTTTAATTAGCGATTTATTGGGGAACAACACACAAACTTGCGAAGTAAACGTGAGTAATTTTTTGGAAAAAAAGTGATGGCCAAGAATAAAGGAGAAATATGCTAAATTCAATCCCAGCTGCAAAGATCTTCAGAAAATGTACTATAATTTCCTTTAGTGGACATTGTTATTTGGTAGGTAAGAACGATAATAGTTCACTTTCTGAACCTGGGTCACAGTCACAACCAATGAACCTTGGGAGTTAGGAATGATCGAAAGGTGCTCTTAAAAATAATTTTACGATTTCATCGAAAGTGATTAGCTACTGTTTTTTATTGGTTTTGAGAATTTAAGTGTCTTATGCAATAAAATAAAATCGAAACTGGTGATCTGCTCCAAATGAAAATAAATTAGCAGCGAATACGCAAACATATGCTAAATAATATTATTTGCCAAGTCAACTTTGGTAATTTGCGGGGAAATAATGATGTGAACTATGCAAAACAGGTTCTGGTTTGCCACCGAAATTAGATCTGTCTAGAATGCAAAACTCAAATGTTTAATTTGATTTAAAGAAATATCTCTAAAAATATTTGAATCGTAATATGTATTTTTCTCGAATTTTTTCATTTGTAATATTAATATTTTCGCTAATTCTCGAATATCAAACTTGTAGTTGCATATACTCCTTCGCTTGTTTTCACACCGACTTTATCGCTTTCTCAGCCTGATCTGAATGCCATTTTCCGACTTGAGGGTAACCCGGATATTTAGTACCGGATCGTATTCGCTTTGGGGTACACAATCCACTCGTGAATGATCATTGATTCCTGGAGGAAGTCCATCAACAGCGGGCAGAATCTCAAAGCGGCGCAATAATTGTGACAGCAGAGCCTTCATTTGGTACATGGCAAACTTTTCAGCTAAAAAATAAATCGGATTAAATATTAGTTAAATTAATAATTAAAAATTAATGATTTTAAATCAATAAGAAACGTACCAATGCAACGCCTGGGTCCTGCGCTGAATGGAACGCTCTTGAAAGCCTCGATTCCCTTATTAGTATTGACCTTATCGAATCTCTCCGGCCGGAAAACACAAGGTTCATCAAAGTACTTCTCGTTGTAGCCCATGGCAATGAGACACATGATCACGGTGGTTCGCTTGGCTATCTTGGTGCCATCTAAAAAAGAAAATGCTTTGATTTATAATCGTTTAAAAGAATATAAATCCTGGATAACTCACTAATATCGATAGGCTTGCGATTGGTGCGAGCAATCAAAGGCACAGAAGGATAGAGACGCAGCGTCTCGCGAATGATCAGCTCCAGGTAGTACATCTGATCCAGGCGACCCAGGTCCGCCTCTCCGGATAACTCACTGCCGAAGATGCGCTGCTGCTCCTCGAAGGCCTTACGCTGAATGTCAGGGTGCCGTGAGAGGGTGTAGAGCGTAAAGGATATGGCTGCGGCAACAGGATCATGGCCCTAGTTTATGGATTGAGAGTTCAAATTATTTTAATTAATACATTAATAATTTATAGACTTACGGTAAAAATAAATGTGGAAATTTCCTCGATAATCTCGCGTTCCTTGAGGGCTCGCCCATCGAGCTTGGCAGCCAGCAGGACATCGAGGAAGGGCTTGTTGAGCGACTCGCCCTTCTGAGCCGCGTTATCCTTGGCCAACTGGTGGCGACGTTGGGTGACAATCTAAGATTATCATAAAATACACAAATTAAAAGGATTTTCCAATGATTTCCCCCTATAGTTAAGACTTACCCGGTTCAGCTCACTCCTGAGCAAGGACAGAGCCTTGCGTTGCTTCATGTAGTAGGAGGTCAGCCTGAACAGGGCATCGAATCGCTTCACAATGCTGAAGGTGCGCTCCTGCACCACATCACACAGACTGAAAGTCAAAGAAAAATTATTGAAGTTAATCCCACTGCCAGGACTCTGCTCCTGGCGAACTTACTCCTTGATGGCGCCATGCAAATCCGATGGCTCTCCGTTCAGCGAGCTACTGACCTGGCCGGTGGCATTTTCTGTGGGGAAAGGATGGCGTTTGAAAGTCTCTGGTTAAATCCGGCTAAATGAACCCGAACGAATCGCAAAAATTCTCAATAAATTACCACCGGTTAACAGGGAAATTCTTCAAATCATCCCGCGCTCTCCCCAGTATTCAAAAAGTATGTTGTAGCGACGAGGGCAAGTACCTCCTCGGCCACGAAACGAAACGAAACTTTTTCGCCCGCACAATCTGCGGCACTTGTAGCCATTTTCTATGCAATAAATCTTATTTATAAAACGCTCATAATAAATTACAAAAAATAAACGAGCGAAACGCCCGAAGTGCGAAACTCGGCCCCCGAAAAACGACAAGACAAATGTGTAAAGTTTCGCGGTCCTACACGGAGGAAATTCAATCTATTAGATAAATAACCTTGGTAAAATATTATATATATGCTCTGTGGTTTAAGTAACTATTTTGAAGTTAGTAATTAAGTAATTTGTTTCTATCAACTATATATAATCATATTTTAAATCAAGTAGAAAGCTTGTTTCAATACCTAAAGTCTTTAAGTTAGAATTATTCTTTCAAATACCTTAGCTAAAAATTTTTACAAATTGTATCTGTTTATTTAAAACTTAAAAACCTTTTTCCAGTGCATGCAAAACTTGTTTTACCAAAAGAATACGCTCAGGGCTCTTGTTCATCTGCGTGTAGCTACGGGTTCAATGAATGAATCGCCTCCTACTCACCGCACACAATATCCAGGGTGCACTTGGCCACCAGCTCCTGGGCGTCGAACATGTCCTGGGTGTCGGCCAGCTTGTCCAGCTTCTGGGCAAACTCCTCGCCAGTGCGGTGGACCACCCGCAGGTAGCCCTCGATGGCCGAACGCTCGAAGGCGGGCATGTAGAGCTTCTGGTGCTTTAGCCAGCGGGCACCGGAACTGGTGAGCAGGCCGTCGCCCAGCCAGGGCCGCAGGAAGGAGTACAGGTGCTCCTTGTACAGCAACGATGAGCTCGACAGGATGTTCTGCCGGGGGCAAAACACAATAAGCTGGTTGGAGTGCAATTTCAAGGGTGGGGTCGTGGGGCACACTCACCTGGATTTCCGCCGGATCACTCAGCATCATGTGGTATTGGAGGAAGACAAGGGAGCGGAATCCCTGAAAGTCATATTTTCGACAATACTGAAGGACCTTCTTGGGGTACTCTGTGGGAAAGAGATGGATTTGGTTAGCAACGCCCACTTTAATACCCAGACAGCAACTCCTCCACGTTTGCAGAGCACTACAATATGTTTGCCGTTTGACGAAAAATGCAATTTCAAGTTAATTTTCAGAAGTTGCAATCGACTGTAAAGCCCGGGATAATGTCGCACATTTTAAGCTGGGCTTCGGTTTCCTCAATTGTTTGTTTTCTTACCAAAGGACTTGAGAGTAAACTCGGGGCTGGGAAAGTCGGGCGGGGAAATTCCATTTAATTAATGGTCGCTCTGCGAGCAAAGCTGAGCGGTCTTTGGAGGCAAGTTGGCCCTTTTTGGAATTAGTTTTTGGACTTAGGATAACTTAATTTCATTGCGAACCCTAATCAATTTTATTTAGTCTTTTTTATGGGAGCAATAAAAATTAATTAATAATAAATATTAATTAGAGATAAGGTTTAAAATATATTATATCATGAAATTTGGGCATTAAACTTTTTAAAAGTCACGTAAAAGCCTTTGCTAAATTAGAAATAAAACATTAAACTGTTTAATAATAACCTTTAGAAATAAGGAACAATGAAGCAATTGTCCTTTTTGGGGAAATAATTTTACTTTTGTCCTTTTGTGACCTTTGTCCGGACACCACAACACTGTTAACATTTCAATGTATGCAAAATGCAAAATACAAAGTCTCTGTTTTCGACTAGGAAACTGTCCCCCTAGGCCGACCTACGATAGCAATAAAATAATAACGAAAACACAATACCCGCTTATGCTGTCCGAAGCCATCCAAGCATGGATGCAGTAAGGCCTCATCGAAATATATAGTGCACCATCGTTTTTCCCTTGGCCATGGCCATTGTGCATTTGAAATGATTACTTCAGGCCCGTGAGGAGTGCGGGGTGGGATGGGGCGAGGGGGAAAAACAAGACCGAATTTATTCAGCTGTGCAAAAAGAAAACTCTGGGGAAATGCGCTCAGAACCTGATGAAACTTGTAGCAAATATTACAATAAGTAAATCGGGGAATTGAGATGCACAAATCGAGATGAAATCCAAATGTGCAACTCGATGCCTGCGGGAATCGAATGCATTGAATCACAGCAAACATAAACATGAGTACTTATGCACATAAATTGGAACATGTTCTCGGTTCAATGTATACCCGGATGAATGTGTTCTACGGAAGTCGATCAGACAAATGGCTTTTGTATCGAATTTTCAAGAGTTCATAAATATAGGCAGGGGTAGTACTCACCGTCTGGCTTGAGGCCGAACTGAAAGAGGTTCCCCACGAAGGGGTAAGGTGTGGGTCCCGGAATCATCTCCATTATCCCGGCCATGTGGTCTATGTAGTTGAAGATCTTCACGCCCTTGAACACCAAAATGGTGGCCAAAATAATGGCAATCGCTATCAGAAACATGGTGCCTCTCCAACTGTTCTCGTTCACTATTCTATCCCGACTGGCTTGGGCCAGGAACTTAAGTAGATTATTATTGCTGGCCAATTTCATAGCCGATAACCCCTTTGATAGCTTATCTAGCGCAACTTTTTGCATGTCTTTTTTTGTGTTTGCGAATCGGCAATCGATACAAATAACATTATCAATCAGGCAATTAACATACCCTTTATGGCGTGTCGCCGCTGATAATTGATAAATGCAATTAAACTGGGCTACTACTGCCCGCTGGAAGCCAATTGACTCACACACAGGTAATGACGTGTGGGTCTAAAGGCTGTTTCAGTATCGCGAGGCGATAATTATTAATCAGCTTTTGATTAACCAATTCAACTACTGATACATAGCAGTCAGCATAAGTCTTTTTTTAGATTGGGTTACTAATCTGGAAAGGCTTTAAATCGATTAACTTCTGGCTAGTTTAAACTCATTATTTGTAATATACATAATAATAATACTTTTACTAAATCATTAACACTGAAATCTATTCAAAATTGCATTTTATACCATTGCAGTGTATTCTAATTTTAGTTAGGAGCTTGTAACGTAGTGAAGAAGTCATTTCCGACCTTATAAATCATATATATTCTTGATCAGCATCAACAGCCGAGTCAAAATAGACAATTCCGGTAAAAAAAAAATATTTATAATTTTTTGACAATTTTATAAGGGGGTACATTGTCAAAATTTTCAAAAATTAATATCAATTTCAATTTTTTGAAACTTGAAATTTAGTATGCTTATTAGTTAAACTAATTAAAACTAGCACAGAAAAGCTTTCCGAATTGAAATTGATGCTTTTTTGGCCAAGTTATGATATTTTTAAATTATGAATTCCCCCAAAAATTATCATTTATGAAATTATGATTTTAAGTTGGTATAATGTAAATATTTTAGGTTTTCACGGTGCAATATAAAAAGGTAAACGGTGAGTATTTCATATATTTCAGTTTATCATAAAAATCAAAATATATAATCAATTAAAAATTGGAAATAATTCAAATACAATTTTTAAACTAGTTTTCACAATTTAAAAATAAACATAATGAAGGGAAATATTTTTACGAGAGTCATAAATCGTTTAAAATTAAAAGTAAGTAATACCTTCTTGGATATTGTGGTACACCCATGTAGATTTCAAGTATAGAATAAATTTCTTCTACTCAAAGAGAGCTTCTACATGCTGATAAGTTAAAAAAAACTTATGAATATTCTGGGCCTTTCTCTTTTCTAAACTCTTTTGCCTGTTTCTCTTAGCGTTCCAAAAGAGTACACATTAAAAAACTCAACTCTCTGTTGACATTATGTTTTTTTGCTTTACGTTTTCTTTTGTATTATTTATTTATTTATTTTTTCAATAGCTTTTAACAGCTTTGACCGGTATTTGGCTTATCAGCAAAATAATTAGGATGTAAGCGAGAACAAATATTGTATTAGCGTTAACGTAAAATCAGGCTGACTTATTGACTTATTTTTTAAGATTTCCCAGTTTTAGCTAACTACTATTCCGTTAGAAAAAAAGAGGCACATCTCTTGACAAAAAACCTGATTTGAAAACGCCAAGTCACGCTGAAAGCACCAAAATATTTACTTGTATTTTGGGAGGCATTGTTGTGGCAGAGATATGGGAAGTCAGCCAGAGAGTGTTGGAAGAGAGAACTGGCTGATATCGCTCGTATTTAAGCGGGGACTCAGCCCGAAAACCCTCTCATATTCCCAGAGACGCGCCAGCTGAGCGGTCACGATCGCCATGTGGTTCGTTTTGTATATTTTCCTGGCCCTGCCGCTGCTGGTGGTGGCTTATCTGGAGCTGAGTACCTTCCGTCGGCGAAGGGTACTGAGCAAGTTCAATGGCCCCACCGGTCTGCCCATCGTTGGAAACGCCCACCAGATGGGCAAGAATCCCTCCGGTGAGTTCCCAACCAGCGAACACGCCGAGGAAACACCCCTCCCTGAATGACCCATCTCGAATAGCGTTGTGACTGAGGTAACTGCGATTGAAACTGACTCAGAGGCAGCGCTATTCCAGTAAGGTCGTTCTGGGCCAGCCACTTTACAGCCAGAATGAATGTGTGTTAACTGTCGGCTAATTGGGACACAGCCACTTGAAGATACCGCAGCCAGAAACTGGAGATTCGGAGATTAAACAGAGTCTTTGATTTGGGCGTTGCGCAATTTGGCCCTGTGCATTTACAAGCTGTGGAAAATGAAATGCAAGTGCCGGATCTCGGATACAGAAAATCGCGTGCCAAAACAAACAAACCTTTGGCAGACACTCCAGGCATACTGATACTGCTGATACGTGACTCGGCTAATAATGGGATTATTTTCCGCTCTGCTCTACAGAGATTCTCGACCAGATCTTCTCCTGGTGGCATCAGTACAACAAGGATAACTTCTGCTTCTGGATAGGAACCTACTCCAATCTGTTGATCACGAAACCAAAGTACTTGGAGGTGAGTTGGCTTAGCAAAACCCGAGTGTCAGCATGATTACACATTATTGCCCCCTTTGCAGTATATACTCAGTAGTCAGACGCTTATCTCAAAGTCCGACATCTATAATCTTACACATCCCTGGCTGGGACTGGGCCTGCTGACCAGCACGGGCAGCAGGTGGCACAAGCACCGCAAGATGATCACCCCCGCCTTCCACTTCAACATCCTGCAGGACTTCCACGAGGTGATGAACGAGAACTCCAACAAGTTCGTCAAGGTGTTGAGGAAGGTGGCCGCCGGCGACAATATATTCGACTTCCAGGACCAGGCCCACTACCTGACCTTGGATGTTATCTGTGACACAGCCATGGGAGTGTCCATCAACGCCATGGAAAACCGGGACTCATCCATCGTGCAGGCTTTCAAGGAGTACGTTCTATGGTCAATACTAGTTTTTTTTTTCATTGCTCACAGTTTTCCTTTTTCTATAGCATGTGCTACAACATCAACATGAGAGCTTTTCACCCCCTGAAGCGCAACGAGCTGCTGTATCGATTGGCTCCGGATTATCCCGCCTACTGCAAGACCCTCAAGACCCTCCGGGACTTCACCAACGACATCATCGAGAAGCGCGTGGCGGCCCACAAATCGGGAGCTGTTAACAGCAACCAAGGCGATGAGTTCTCACGCAAGAAGATGGCCTTCCTGGATACCCTGCTCTCGTCCACGATCGATGGCCGCCCTCTGACTTCTCAAGATCTGTACGAGGAGACCTCTACCTTTATGTTTGAGGGACACGATACCACCACATCTGGAGTGGCCTTTGCAGTCTACCTGCTCTCCAGACATCCAGAAGAGCAGCGAAAGCTATTTGAGGAGCAGCGCGAGGTAATGGGTGCTTCTGGTCTGGGCCGAGATGCCACTTTCCAGGAAATCTCCCAGATGAAGTACTTGGATCTCTACATCAAGGAGGCTCAGCGCCTGTATCCCAGTGTGCCCTTCATTGGACGCTTCACTGAAAAGGATTATGTGATTGGTAAGTGATAATTATTAATTATTTTAAATACAAATTTTCTAAGAATGTTTTCTTTTCTGTTCAGAGGGCACTCTCATTCCCAAGGGAACCACACTCAACTTGGGACTCGTGGTACTGGGCTATAACGAGGAGGTGTTTAAGGATCCCCACAAGTTTCGACCCGAGCGCTTTGAAGAGCAGAAGCCAGGACCCTTCGAGTATGTGCCATTTAGTGCCGGTCCCCGTAACTGTATTGGCCAGAAGTTTGCCCTGCTGGAGATCAAGACTGTGGTGTCCAAGATCATTCGAAACTTCGAGGTGCTGCCCGCGCTGGATGAGCTGGTCTCCAAGGATGGCTATGTGAATACAACCCTGGGCAAGACGCCTGCCGAGAGGAAGAAGCTAGATGCTAATCGCCATAAATACGATCCTATTCTGTCCGCTGTGCTGACCCTTAAGTCAGAGAATGGACTTTTCATTCGCCTGAAGGAGAGGCACTAGGATTTGCAGAAATTTCTGGAACTCTTTTTAGAGATCGCAAAATTCTTTTAGTTAAGTTTACACAGTCTGTGAAATCGGTGCTGGGAGCTGCTGTGTCGTCTCCCCACAAAATCAATTATTATGAAACTGTTAATCAAGGGAAGTGGAACAAATAAACTAATTAAAAACGAATGTTCATTAACCTGTCTTACCAGGGAACGTAATATATTAATAGGTTTTAAAATAAATCCTTAAATTTTAATGATAACATTTTAAAATGTATCTTTTGTTATTGATTATTATAATATTTGGTAAAGAATTCTAATAAATTAATTTATTAAATTGTCACTATATTTTTTAGAAGAAAAAAACCTTTTAAATTTATTTATAAAATTATTATTAATGAAAAAAACAGGAATTTCTAGCAAGTAACTCTTTCATCTTCCCAGCATAAAAATCAGTTATTGCCAAGTCATGCTGAACAGATTGAATCTGGCCATAGGCTTCCCCAGCATGTGTTAATGTCGTTATAGGTTGATAAGAGATACCACACTCTCGGAGTGGAGCTGAGAACCCGACCGGTTGGTTGGAGTATTTAAGCGACGCACCGCTGCGCTCTGCAGTCAAATTGGATTTACTTGCTGCACCGAACGGTTCGATTTCGAAAATGTGGGTCGTGCTCTGCGCCTTCATCGCCGTGCCCCTGCTCTTGGCGGCCTATTTCGAGCTGGGATCAATGCGTCAGAAGCGAGTGTTAAACCAGTTTCGGGGTCCCAGCATGCTGCCGGTGGTGGGCAACGCACATCAGATGGGCAAGACGCCCACAGGTGAATGCAGTTTGTGATTTTGCCACTGATATGACTTGCGAAATAACTAATTAGGCGTGCGACCAAAGTTCATCTCCCGTCTAGATACCACCTTGGGTGTCTGATCGCACAATGATAACACTGGGACTTTGATCATACAGTAGCGATTTTCGTGTGATTCTCGGGCATCAAAGGTTACCACAATGCGATTGAAATTGGGTATAATTACTTCGCCTAGGCCAGCACGCGTGGAAACTATCTAATTATAGGCATTGAGGAGTTAATGACCCGATACAAGTGATATAAAGCTATAATGAAAGTGGCAGTCCCCTGCAATTGATGAAATATATGTTTACTAATCAATTTATAAACAAAATTTGTCTTTCTTCCAAAGAGATACTGAACCGATTCTTTGGCTGGTGGGATGAGTATGACAAGGGCAATTTCCGATACTGGATAGGTTACTACTCAAACATAATGGTTACCAGCCCCAAGTACATGGAGGTTAGCTTTCCTTTTCTTAAATAAGAATTAAATAAAGCTAATAGATTTTTCATCCAGTTTATACTCAGCAGTCAGACCCTGATATCCAAGTCAGATGTGTATGACCTTACACATCCCTGGCTGGGATTGGGCCTTCTCACCAGTACAGGCAGCAAGTGGCACAAGCATCGCAAGATGATTACTCCGGCCTTCCACTTCAACATCCTGCAGGATTTTCACGAAGTGATGAATGAAAATTCAAGCAAGTTCATCGAGCACCTAAGAACCCTCGCCACCGGAGACAACATCTTCGACTTTCAGGATGAAACCCACTACCTAACTCTGGATGTTATTTGCGACACTGCAATGGGTGTGTCCATCAATGCCATGGAAAACCGAAGCTCAGCTGTAGTTCAGGCTTTCAAAGAGTATGTTCAACCTAAGATTATTTTGTCTCTACTTTAATTTACGGATATTGCAGCATAACTTATAATATCAAAATGCGGGCCTTTAGTCCCTGGAAGCGCAATGACCTGCTCTATCGATTAGCTCCCGAATATCCGAAATATTGCCGAACTCTAAAGACTCTACAGGATTTTACCAATGAAATTATAGAAAAGCGAATTGAAGCTCGAATCTCAGGCGTTGAGTCCAAAGCTCAAGGAGATGAATTCTCTCGTAAGAAGATGGCCTTCCTGGATACTCTGCTCTCGTCTACAGTTGATGGACGACCCCTAACTTCACAGGAGCTTTATGAAGAGGTCTCCACATTTATGTTTGAAGGACACGACACAACCACATCTGGAGTGGGCTTTGCGGTCTATCTGCTCTCCAGACATCCAGAAGAACAGGTGAACTAATTAACTACCTAATTAATAATTAGCATATTTTAAAATTAAAATTTTAATACAGCAAAAATTATTTGAGGAACAATGCGAAGTGATGGGCGATTCTGGGCTTGGTCGCGATGCCACTTTCCAGGAAATCTCTGAAATGAAATACTTGGATCTCTTTATCAAGGAATCCCAGCGTCTTTATCCCAGTGTGCCTTTCATTGGTCGGTTCACAGAAAAGGATTATGTAATAGGTAAGTATTTTGAAGACAAGAACCTTTTACAAAATAAATAAACCTTTTCCAGATGGCGATTTGGTACCGAAAGGCACCACCCTGAATCTGGGTCTGCTGATGTTGGGTTACAATGATCGGGTCTTTAAGGATCCCCACAGATTCCGACCTGAGCGCTTTGAGGAGCAGAAGCCAGGACCCTTCGAGTATGTGCCTTTCAGTGCAGGGCCTCGAAACTGTATTGGCCAGAAGTTTGCCCTGCTGGAGATCAAAACTGTAGTCTCCAAGATTGTTCGCAATTTTCATGTTCTGCCTGCCCTGGATGAGCTTGTGTCGAAGGATGGCTACATAAGCACTACCCTGGGCCTTCCTCCGGCAGAGAAAGCTAAACGTGATGTCCACATCCACAAATACGATCCAATTTTGTCGGCTGCCATGACTCTGAAATCAGAGAACGGTCTACATCTGCGCTTGAAGCAGAGGCATTAGGCGGAATTCCGCTGCCTACTTTCAGGCCAAATATTTTTGAAATTTTAATTTTTACATGGGCAATATACACTTTACATTTCGTGAAATAAAATTAACCTAACTAGACCTTCACAAGCACCGTGCCCACATAGGGATTGGCCACGAACTGCGAGGGAGTGACTACATCCCCATCGATGTACTGCGAGCTCAGGGAAGTGGTGATGACCTCCGCCTGGCTGCCCAGACTGTAGTATTTGGTCAGGTCCAGGGTCTTGGCAGTGCCGCCCAAGTTGAGGACAATCACATAGAGATCGCCGCCAGACTCTTGGCTGCAAAGAGATATATATTTCATACACTAATCTAATTAAAAAAACCCACTGTTACTTACCGCGAATAAACAATCACATCGTCATCCACAGCCTGAATGTCTAGGCCTCCCTTGCGGAAGGATGGCTCCTTGCGTACCTGCACCAGTTTTTTGAAGATCTGCAGGTGAGAACGAGGAGCTCGTAGCTGTTGCAGGGCATTGTTGGTCTTGTAGTCATCGGCTACTGGCAGCCAGGTGTGATCGGCACTGGTGAAGCCTGCAAATGAAAAGAATATTTAATTATCAAATTCCTACTCTTTAACCTCTTGAGGCTATGCCTAATCAGTTGAGGTACTTTATCTGCCATTGTCTTGGCATTTGCTTGCTTAAGTTTTATAACAAACTTAATCAGAGTATGACAAATCACACATATCGGAATAAACACAGTCAATGTCAAAATAACACACTTAATTGATTACTTATACATATTCTTCAAAGGAATGTGGGGCATATTATGACTCACCAGCTTGGGGAGAGGCGTCCCACTGGTAGGGCGTCCTCTCCGGATCCCTCGTTCGGTCGTAGTAGATGTCCGGGTTAGAGTTGCACGCATTGGGGTCCACGGTGTCCTCCCAGCTGATCCATACATCGGTCATGCCTATCTCCTCGCCGTTGAAGGTGACCGCGTGTCCTGGCAGCGTCTGCAGCAGGATGTTGATTAAATCCGTACGCTGGACACCGAAACGGGAGGCCACTCGCTTGTTGTCATGGTTGCCCAGCACCCAGTTGGCGTAGACGCCCGCCGGCATGGCATTCATCCACTTCTTGATGTGATCCACATAGTCGCCGGCCTTTGAGGCGTTGTTGATGCTCGTGAGGAAGTCAAAGTTGAAGGGGATGTGCGAGCCGTTCCTTACTCCGTTGCCGTAGTACAAGATGATGTTATCGAAGCTGGTGTAGGCCTCAGTCATCAGGAGGCGCTGGTCGCCGCCGTGCTCCTCATGGAACTCATCCACCAGCTCGCGCCACTGATAAACCATGTCGAGGGTCTCTGGCTGATCCTGCGTGTAGATGTGCTGCGTCCAGCAGTGGTCGTCCGGATCCGGGCAGCTGACAGAGTCATTGGTGAGAGGTTCATCCGGATACTCGTTATAGCGGTCGAGATCCACCTCGAAGAGATAGGGCACCGCGTCAATGCGGAAGCCAGAGACGCCCTTGGCCAGCCAGAAGCGGATCACGTTCTTCATCTCGTTGACCACGGCCGGATTACGGTAGTTGAGATCGGGCTGCTGGATGGCGAACTGGTGGAGGTAGTACTGCTGACGCACATCGTTCCACTCCCAGGCGCTGTAGCGGAACTCCGAGTTCCAGTTGCTGGGCGGCTCCCGCTCGCCGGTCTCGTTGTTCACCTTGCCGTCGTGCCAGATGTAATAGTCCTTGTAGGTGGGATCACTGTCCACCGATTTGGTGAACCATTCGTTCTGATCGCTGGAGTGGTTGGGCACAAAGTCCAGGATGATCTTGATGCCCACCTCCTTGGCCTTGGCAATCATGCGCTCAAAGTCCTCCATCGTGCCGTACTCCGGCTGAATGGTGTAGAAGTCCGAGATGTCGTAGCCAAAGTCCACCATCGGGGACTTGAAGATGGGCGACAGCCAGGTGCCCGTGAAGCCAATATCCTTGAGGTACTGCAGCTTCTCGGTGACTCCATTGAGATCTCCGATGCCATCGCCATCGGAGTCGCGGAAGGAGCGCGGATATATCTGGTAGTAGTTGCCGCTCTCCCACCACTCGGTGGCTCCCACCAGGCCCACGACGGCCAGGAGCAGGCAGGCAGCTGATTGCGGTCGCATTTTGTTCGAATTTGTTCGCTGTGGAGAGCCGTCAGCTGGCTTTTATACCGCTCGATAAGGCGGCTCCTATCGAGATCTGGCCCACTTGGAGTGGCCATTTCAATGGCTGTTCAAACACACTGCCATGGGTTCTCAGGGTGCTCAGTTTTCGCACCCAAATTGTCATTGTTTTCGCCCTCCCAGCGAAGCTTTACGTAAAGCGATTAACCCGCTCTCGACACAGCCCCTTGATTGCTGGAAAATAACCTATTGAGTATCTTCCTGAAGAGCCCCCCTGTTCTGTTATGGTAGGGCGTTCAAGTGGTCAGTTAGTCAGCTGATAGCCAGGGAAAAACAGCACAAATCCCCCTTCTTCAGCTGCAGGCAAAAACAAGCCAAAGTGAGCTGAAAAAACTGTGATTACTAAATACGAACACTTGACGGTGGAAATATTCTCTCCCCCAGTTAACCTTGTCGCAGTTCTCTGGGCCATTTCAAACGTGACAAAACATAATCATTTGCTGCGAGCATTGCAACTAAAGCTGCTAAAATTATTGTTATTATCAGAGTCAGTCGAGTTTTTTTTACTTGATAAGTTAAGTTTTAAAAGCTAACTTTTGAAGTAATTCATCGGCGAGCTAAAAGACATTAGGGAAGTGTTTGTTATTTGTAAAGTTCTTGGAACAGATACGGGCTTTGTGTGTAGTTTAAGAGATAACTCGGGTAATTAAGGCGATACAATTATATTGATTTTCAACAGATATCTTATCATTAAAGGGCTACAGTGTCAAGGAGTTTATTTGCTGCTCAGGTATTTCCTTATTTGTTTATAAGAAACAAACTTGAAACTAAAAGCTGAGTGTATTTTATGTATTTAATTGTGTAAATTAGTTTTGGTACAGATTAAGATGAATTCTACTCCAACTTTGATGATTTTTAAAATCTTAAATTCGGGAATTCTTAAAGGGAAAAAGCAGCAGCGAACTAACTTAATTGAAATCTGAATAAGTGAGCAATCCGGGCCAATATCGATTTGATTGGTGTTAACTAACATCAGTTGAATTCTTTGGAAGGATATGTTGATTTATGGCAGAATCGCACCCCCGGGATGCTGCCACCTGAGGGGGCGCAGTTCAGCTCTCCCTCCTCCCCGCAGGTGTGCAGGCGAGTAAGGATTTTAATTGAATTAAAACCACTTCGAGTGGATTGCCCCGGGCGGTGTAATGAGTAAGTGTAATTGAACGAGTGCAGTGCGAAAACACTGCCAATGCCCCCTCATGTTCCGGCGGAGCGGACTCGAGGATACTGCATGGATTCTCTTATTTGAATTCGCGCTCCGCTCCGGGTATGCAAGCTGGGCTGCGGCAGAAGCGGCTAATTAGGTGTGTTTGCGGAAATCCTCACATCCTCCTCCTCTTTCGCCTCCAGCGAGAGAACTAATTTATTTAAAAGCAAATGTAGAAGTCAAATTTATTTTGAGAGACAGCAGTGACGCAGGTCGTAGAGTGGACGGACGCCAGAGATGCAGACTGCTGTCATAATTAATGCAAAGTCAAATGTCGGAATATTAAGGATAAGGAAATATGGGAAGAGGGTACATACTTTTAACATTTTAACTTAAGAGCATACTTATAATTAGAAGCTTGAAAAATATAAATTGTTCTCAACTGCGTTGCAAGCTGCTAAACAAAATATAATACCCTGCCGGGCAATAAATATAGATTAGATTAAAAACAACAATTTAATAAATTAATTTTTTTATCAAGTTCAACTTGAAATTGATTTCTTTTCCCCCTAAACAAACTTTGTTGAATAAAGTTCAAGCGTCGATACTGATTCACTGTAGAAGAATCTCTGTGGCAGTTGTATTTAACATTTTTATGGCAATTTTACGACAATTCTCGTTTTAGTGGAATATCCAATAAAAGGAGAGCCAAAGGCGGAACGGAAAAAAGCCCAGAGCCAGCGGTTATTTAATCTAGCAAATATGCGATAAAACACTGACAGATTACCAGTCGGTCGGAGCAATTGCGCCTTATCGCCTCGTCAATCGCTACACGGCCGGCAATTGTTATTAGCAAATTGAGTTTGGCCCACTCAAACGCTATCGAAATGCCGCAGTGGGCACATCTTGGCCTCGGCCTCAGCCTGGCTCTCCTTCTCCTGGCTGCCACCGCCCCGGCGGGTGGCGCGGACATCGATTGGTGGGAGAACGCCTCGCTCTACCAGATATATCCGCGCTCCTTCCAGGACAGCGATGGCGATGGCATCGGGGACCTGAAGGGCATCACCTCGCGGCTGAGTTACCTAAAGGAAATCGGCATCACGGCCACCTGGCTGTCGCCCATCTTCACCTCGCCCATGTCAGACTTTGGCTACGACATTTCCAACTTCTACGACATCGACCCAATCTTCGGCACCCTCGCGGACTTTGATGAATTAATTACGGAGGCCAAGTCGCTGGGCGTGAAGATCATTCTGGACTTTGTGCCCAACCACTCGAGCGACGAGAACGAGTGGTTTGCCAAGTCGGTGAACCGCGAGGAGGGTTACGATGACTTCTACGTGTGGGATGACGGAAAGCTGAACTCGGAGACCGGCGAGAGGGAGGCGCCCTCCAACTGGGTCAGCGTGTTCGGCGGACCCATGTGGACGTGGAACGAGCAGCGGCAGCAGTACTTCCTGCACCAGTTCCAGGACAAGCAGCCAGATCTCAACTTCACCAATCCCATGGTCAGGGAGCATATGCTGGACGTGCTCAAGTTCTGGCTGGATCGCGGCGTGGATGGCTTCCGGATCGATGCCGTTCCCCATATCTACGAGTACCGCTTTGCGAATGGCTCCTATCCGGACGAACCCATCAGTGGGTGGGGCAGTGACCCAGAGGCCTACGACTACCACGACCACATCTACACCAAGGATCAGCCAGCCACTGTGGATCTGATGTACGAGTGGCGTGCTTTCCTGGACGCCTATCGGGCGGAGAACGGCGGAGACTCGAGGGTGCTCCTGGCCGAGGCCTACTCCTCGGTGGAAACACTGAGTGCCTACTTCGGAAACAGCACCCATGAGGGCACCCAGTTGCCAATGAACTTCCAGCTGATGTACCTCAGTGGCTACTCAACCGCCAGGGATGTGGTGGGCTCCATCGACTACTGGATGAATACCATGTGGAAGGAGCACCAGACGGCCAACTGGGTGGTGGGAAACCATGACAACGACCGCGTGGCCAATCGCATGGGAGCCCACAAAGTGGATCTGCTGAATGTGATTGTGAATGCCCTGCCGGGAGCCTCGGTCACCTATTACGGCGAGGAGATCGGCATGTCCAATGTGGATGTGCAGTGCACCGGAGACGACTGCGAGCACAGGGATGCAGAGCGTACGCCCATGCAATGGAATTCGGAGAAGAATGCGGGCTTCTCTCAGGGGGATTCAACCTGGTTGCCTCTAAGTCCGGATTACGAGAGGTACAATGTGCAGACGGAGCGTGGGGTTTCACGATCTTCCCTGAACATTTTCAAGGGCCTGCAGGAGCTGAAGAGTAGCTCCGCCTTCTTGGCTTTCAAGGAGGAGGGAGGCTTCTCTTACGAAGCGGTCACGGAGCAGGTTCTGCAGATTATACGGTAGGTCTTAGGTTCTTAAAATATATTTAGTTAATTAATGTTTCTTTTATTTTTAGCACCAACAAGTACACCGAGGAGTACCGAATCCTGGTCAACATGGGCAACAACATGGAGATCATCGATGGCCTGGGCACCAAGACCTACGAGTATGTCCTTGTCACTGCCTACTCCACGCACTATGCTGGGTAAGACTAATTTTATACTAAATATTATATCCATTTCTAAATCGCATTAATCCCCAGGCAAACTGTCAATCTGAATGAGAGAATCATCCTCATGCCCTACGAAGCAGTCGTCTTGCGCTGGCTGGCGTGATGTATCCATACCAATAAAATTCATCATTCACTTTAAAAAGAATTCCTTCCTTGTTGACTTTTAATCTTAAATACCAACTGCCTTGGGGACCCCCATAAAGATAGGGCCGCCCCACGAAGTTTGTCAGCCACTGGACGCATGTGAACGCCAATGTGAACTTTGAGTGCCAATTACCTAAATCTTGATTGTAATACCACTCAAAGATACAGACTTTCGATACCGGGCTGAGCACTATCAACTTACGCAATAATAGGCATGGATTAGTCTTTGAATAAACACTAACGACGACCGTATTGGAATCGGAATCTTCTGATACGGCTCTAATACACCCCTGTAATTGCCCAATAAATTAAGGCTATTATTCAAAATTCCCAGTGGGTCTCCTTCTAATCAGTGTTTATACAACTCTGTGGGGCAATCGCAGAGATAAGCTTTCCGTTGAGTAACACTGCCCCTGGAGGAAGTTGTTTGATTTTAATGGTTACTATGATTTTTCTTTATTAAAGGGAACTATTTAATTGGTCTAGACTGTGCTCAGCACGACGGCCTCCTTGGGCATCAGCAGGACAGAGTTGGCAAAGGTAAGATCGCTGGAAGGAATAGGGGGAGTTATGCTTTAAGTTGTCTTTAAGATGGCTTCTTTGTACTCACTTCTTGCGACGCACACTCTTGTCGTTGACCACCACGTACTGTAGTTGGGTGGAGATGGAGGTGAAGACAGAGTCCAGGTTGATCGACTCGACATCATCGTTAATATTGATGACAGTGATGTAGGACTTCTGGCCGGCCAGGGAGCTAGAAATAAAGCCAAGGATAAGCCCCATGGACAAAAAGGATATAGTTCTATCTCAGCTTACCGCTTGAAGGCCAAGACATTGGGTCCAATGGCCACCACAGTGACATCGCCCTGCTTGAGGGTGGGCTCATCCCGGAGAGCTCGCAGCTGCTTGTAAATATTCAGGTGGCTCAGGGCCACTCCGCGCTCCTTCTTCACATTGACCAGCTTGTAGTCACTGGCCACCGGCAGCCAGGTGACAGAGGCATTGGAAAAGCCGGCGTTCTGCTCGTCGCTCCACTGGAAGGGCGTGCGCACGGGATCGCGGGTGAGACGCTCGAACTCCTGCTCGTTGGACTGGCAGGCCTGGGGGTCCACGGTGTCCTCCCAGCTGATGTACACATCGGTCATGCCCGTCTCCTCGCCCTGGTAGGTGACACTGACGCCGGGCAGGCCCAAAATGATCATGTTGCACGCATCGATGCGATCGGCACCCAGGCGGGATCCAATGCGGCTCTGATCGTGGTTTCCAAACACCCAGTTGGCCACCTGGCCCTCGGGCATGTTGTCCAGCCAGTTGTGGATCAGCTCCGAGTAGTGGTAGGCGTCCGAGTTGTAATGGATGTTGGCCAGCAGGTTGAAGTTGAAGGGGATCTGGGAGCCCAGGTGGGTGCCGTTGCCGTAGTACTGCATCAGAGTCTCCAGTGGGGAGTAGGCTTCGGTGAGCAGGACGCGATCGTCGCCACCCAACTCGGCATCTATCTCCTCGATCACGTCACGGAAGGCGTAGACGAGCTCCAGTGTCTCCGGCTGATCGGTGGTGTAAACGTGCTGCAGGTAAGTGTAGTCCTCGGGATCGCTGACCGCCTCGTTCCTGGGCTCATCGGGCCAGTTGCCGTCGGCATCGGCTGGCACCTCGAACACATGGGGCACGGCATCAATGCGGAAGCCATAGGCTCCCTTGCGCAGCCAAAAGCGCAGGACTTCCTTCATGGCATCGACCACATCGGGGTTGCGGTAGTTGAGATCGGGCTGCTTGGCGTGGAACTGATGCAGGTAGTAGGCCTGACGCTTCTCACTCCATGTCCACATGGAGCCGCGGAAGACGCTGATCCAGTTGTTGGGCGGCTGGCGGATGCCGTTGACCACCTTGCCGGTGTGCCACACGTAGAAGTCCTTGTACTGCTCCTCGCCGTTCTCCGAGCGGATGAACCATTCGCACTCGTCGCTGGTGTGGTTGGGCACAAAGTCCAGGATGATCTTGATATCCAGCTCCTTGGCGCGTACCACCAGGGCATCGAAGTCGGCCATGGTGCCGAAAATGGGATCGATGTTGTAGAGATCGGCCACATCGTAGCCGAAGTCAGCCATGGGCGAAGTGAAGATCGGGGACAGCCAGGTGGCAGTGACGCCGATCTCCTTCAGGTAGGCCAGCTGCTGGGTAACACCTAAGACACGAGTCAAGGATGAGTGCCTGCTTCCGAGGATTTCTTGTTCTTTACTTACCATTCAAGTCACCCACACCGTCACCATCGCTGTCCTTGTACGACCTGGGATAGATCTGGTAGAACTGCGCGGTACGCCACCAGCCCACCTCGGCCAACGAGGGCAGCACCAGGGCCAGAAGGCAGGAGAGAACCAGCAACTTGAACATGGCTCCCAGTGAATCGATCGATTGCCAATGGCCAGAGGGATTAGGCAGTGCTTCTATTTATGCCCGTCGGCCCGGCTGATAAGGCCCTGATAAGCCCCACTATATACTCCTGATTAGCCCCCACGCCATTGGCAGATTTACGATCCCAGTGCGTGGCCAGGCTGAACGGGTTCCCAAGATACCGAGTTGTGGAATTTATTGGCAGCAGGCCGCGTTGGAGAAAGATTTTGGCTCACGCCCGGAGATCATGAGACAGATTGGCAGGCAAATGAATTTCAACTGCATAGATGGCTTAATCTTATCGAGCATTTCTTGGATTTCTCTGGGGGGCAGTAATTTATTGCCTCTTTAATTCGAGGCTAATAAATGCAAGACTTGAGGGTTCAAGGTTGTGATAAGGTAATTGGCGATGATTCAATAACTGAAATCGAATGAGTGTAGGTCATTAAAGACAGACTCGTTCAGTATTTCCTTGTGCTTACTGTAGCTCTGATTACAGAAAATATACATAATCATTAGCAAAAGTGGAAAGGAAAGTGCCGGAAAGTGAATTGAAGTGATAGAGACCCCCGAATCCTTGAGAGGAGCTGCATCATGAGAAGAGCGAGATCATGAAATCGAATGAGTGTAGGTCATTAAAGACAGACTTGTTCAAATATACATAATCATTTGCAAATTATATGCACATAAAATGATACGTTATCGGTTCGCTGGATTTCAATGATTCTGGAAACTCAAGTATAGATTTGGGTAACTTTTGTGGACGTTTTACAATGACATTGCGATAAACAGGCTAAAGATCTCCAATCAGAATCAAATTAGTTCTTAAACCTTGATCATTTTATAAAATTATTTAATTATATTACGTAGATTCATCTCTTTTCCTTTGTTATTCTTTTTCCACTGATCCTAGAAAATCACTTCTTCTGCCATAACCAACCTCACTATCTTCCATTTTTATTCTGAAGCCAAAGGTCCCGCCATATATTTTCCCAGGTGGCCATACGTGTTTTCGCGCAAAAAATCAAAAATCGATAAGCCTCGTAGATTATCGCTGTGACTCCATCTAGGCTGGTGGTAGGTATATAAGAAACCGATTCCAATCGCACCACTTACAGTTAACAATGACCACTTGGACTAGCCTGTTCCTGCTGGTGGCCCTCGGCCTGCTGGCCGCCGATGCTGCGGCTCCCTGGTGGAAGACCGCCTCCTTCTACCAGATCTACCCCCGATCCTTCAAAGACACCGATGGCGATGGCATTGGAGACCTGAACGGAGTAACCGAGAAGTTGGAATACCTCAAGGAAATCGGTGTGACGGCCACCTGGCTGTCGCCCTTCTTGAAGTCTCCGATGGCCGACTTTGGCTATGATATTTCCGACTTCAAGGCGGTGGATCCCATGTTCGGCACGATGGAGGACTTTGAGAACATGGTGGCTCGTGCCAAGGAGCTGGATGTGAAGATTATCCTCGACTTTGTGCCCAATCACTCTAGCGATGAGGCCGACTGGTTCCTGCGATCGGCTGCCGGCGAGGAGGAGTACAAGGATTACTACATCTGGCACCCGGGTTTCCTCAACGATGACGGCACCCGTCGCCCGCCCACGAACTGGGTGAGCGTGTTCCGCGGCAGCGCCTGGGAGTGGCACGAGGGTCGTCAGGAGTACTATCTGCACCAGTTCCACAAGAAGCAGCCGGACTTTAACTTCCGCAATCCCGTGGTTCGCGAGGAGATGAACAACGTGCTGCGCTTCTGGCTGGAGAAGGGTGTCGATGGCTTCCGCGTGGATGCCATTTACCATGCCTTCGAGGTCGAGGCCGATGAGAACGGCAACTACCCGGATGAGCCCCGCAACGACTGGACCAACGACCCGGATGAGTATGGATACACCCACAAGATTTACACTGTCGACCAGCCGGAGACCCCTCATTTGGTGTAAGTTTTGCGAACTGGACATGTTTAATGGAATTCTTAATTCTTATAAATTTACAGCTACGAGTGGCGCCAGATCCTCGAGCAGTTCCAGGCCGACAATGGCGGCGATGAGCGGTGAGTAATTGCGCTACGAATCAGTCTAGAATTCTAAGATTACTCTCGGAATATTTAGCATTCTGATGGTTGAGACCTGGTCCCCGATCGAGATCGTCATGCATTATTACGGCAACGAGACTGCCGATGGTGCCCAGATACCGTTCAACTTCCAGCTGATAAGCAATCTGCACTACGACTCCGATGCCTATCACTACGAGTACCTGATTAACAACTGGCTCAACCTGATGCCCGAGGGCAAGAGCGCCAACTGGGTGGTAAGTTATGGGGTTTAAATAATCCTCACAACAGTAAATCATTCGAAATTATCATTTCAAACCATTGCAAGTTGGCAACAGTAGCTGAAAATATTTTCTGATGGCATGTCATTGTCCAATGAGTCCTAGAATCATAATCTCTTTTCTACTCACCTCCCCTTTAAGCTTTGCATATTTATTTATAATTTTATTTCTTTGCCAGATTGGCAACCACGACAAGAACCGTGTGGGCTCCCGCTTCGGTGCCGATCGCGTGGATCTCTTCAACATCCTGCTCCTTACCCTGCCTGGTTGCAGCATCACCTATAATGGCGAGGAGATTGGCATGCTCGACGGCTATGTCTCCTGGGAGGACACCGTGGACCCGCAGGCCTGCAACGGCTATGAGGCCAACTATATGGACATGTCTCGTGACCCGGCTCGCACCCCAATGCACTGGTCCGATGAGGCTCAGGCTGGCTTCACCACCGGCAAATCCACCTGGCTGCCAGTGGCTACCGACTATCGGCAGAGGAATGTGAAGACCGAGCGCGGCGTGTCCCTCAGTCACCTGAATGTGTTCAAGCGCCTCCAGCAGCTGCGCCAGGAGCCCAGCATTGAGGAGGGTTCTGCGGAGATTAAGGCCGTTAGCAGCTATGTCTTGGCTGTCAAGCGGTGAGTTAAGACGAGATGTATACTATTTTAGGGATTATTTAATTTTAATTTAATTTAATTTAATTTATGAGATTTAATTTAATAACCAAATTTCTTCCTGCAGCCACCTGAGCGGCGACTATGTGTACATTTCTCTGTTCAACATCTACGATTCTATTGAGAATGTGAACCTGTCGCAGGTGTTCTCCTATCTGCCTGCCCAGTTCCAGTACGCTTTGGTCACCGAGAAGTCCATCAAGAAGGTCGGCGACCAGGTGTCCACCAACAGCGTGACCCTGATGCCCCACGAGGCCATTGTGCTGCGCTCCACCACGACGGCTTAGGTTATTGTCTCGTCTGATAAATAAAACCATTGCACATTCATGACTAACTGTTATTTAAATGCCACTAAGTGTGTGTTTCGGAAGGGGAATGGAAGTTATAAATACCCTTGAGTGATTTAAATTAAATAATATGGTATATTAGTTAATTTGTATACCTGATTAATTAAAGATCTATAAATTCTTAAGTCTCAGGAAGTTGGTTTGAATATTTAAAACAAATTCTGATAATTTAGCATATCATAATCCAGAAATTCCACTTTGGAATTTATCAAAATTATATCGAAATTTATTATCGGTTTTTTTTACCAGGAAAAATATTATTAAAGCTATATAAACATAAGTAAAAATTCCAGCATTAAGAATTATTTTGATTTTTCTTTTGCGCGATTTTGATTATGTATTATATTGTATACAAATATGAACTTTACTCATCTCCCTGAGATAACTGTCAAGTGTACGCGATGCTCGTTCTCTTGATCTCTCTTTATACTCTCTCCTTGTGGTTCGCGGTTTATAAATAAAATATATGCACGCTAGTCATGGGTGTGGGGAACTAAACATAAGAAGGGAATAATATAATATTTTTAAATTTAAAAATACAATAAGATATACCATACAAAAAAAAAATTCTATATTATTTACAGTCCTATTATACCACAAAACAAATATATGCCATATTTTTTATTTCTTATGCCCCCAATGATTATTTCTTTCCACATCCATTTGATTTTTCTCTTTCTCTTACTCTCCGGCATTTACATAAGCCTGTGGCCGGCACAAATCTCATTTTCACTCGATCGGCAGTCGCATTTGAGCGTCTGCTCCAAACGGAACTGGACTAATCCCAACGCTTTACTCACACGATGATTAACCAGCGCTTGGCGGCTTTAATTGTGGTGCTGCTGCAGCTCCTCTGTCCAGCTTGGAGCCAGCCCTTTCCCAACTACCATGCGAACTTTGTGGACATCGAAGAGAAGGACACGGATCTCAAGTGGTGGCAGACTGGCGCCTTCTACCAAATCTACCCAAGGTCATTTAAAGACAGCAACGGCGATGGCGTGGGCGATCTGAATGGTGTGAAAAACAGGGAAAGTGTGTTTATTTTTCATTTCATTAAACAATTTCTCTCAATCAGGAATCGCGGCGCAACTGCCCTACCTCAAGGAAATCGGCATCACAGCCACTTGGCTGTCGCCCATCTTCACCTCGCCTATGGCCGATTTTGGCTACGACATTGCCAATTTCACGGAAATTGCGCCGATCTTTGGTACCATGGCGGACTTTGAGAAACTAATGAAAGTGGCCAAGGATCTGGACATCAAGATCATTCTGGACTTTGTGCCCAATCACTCGAGTGACGAGTGCGAGTGGTTCCGTAAATCAGCGGCAGGAGATCCGGAGTATAAGGATTTCTATGTTTGGCATCCTGGCCATGTGGAGAATGGCAACCGTCGTCCGCCCTCCAATTGGATTAGTGTCTTCCGGGGCAGTGCCTGGCAGTGGCACGAGGGTCGACAGGAATACTATCTGCACCAGTTTGTGAAAAAGCAGCCGGATCTGAACTATCGCAATCCAAAGGTGCGAGAGGCCATGAATGTGAGTATTAAATAAAAGTTAAAGTAAAAGTAAATTCGATTTAGAGTCGAATTTCTGTAATGTCTAATGAGCTTCATTCTTGTGATTTAAATATAGCGAAATACTTATTTGCCTGACCCCATTTAAGATTTATTTTAAACTAAACAGTTTCTATGTTTCGCTTGAGAAACATTTAAAATATTTAAGTTCTTGTTAAGTAATCGTTAATTTCTATCACACTAAAACTTCAGGAGAAAGCTGCTTTCAGAATTAAAAGTCTACAATATTATTAACTATTATCTATTCGCTCTTAGAACGTTCTCCGCTTTTGGCTGGCCAAGGGCGTCGCGGGCTTTCGCATCGATGCAGTGCCTCATGTCTTCGAGATAGCGCCGGATGCACAGAACCAGTATCGCGACGAGCCGCGCAATGATTGGGACAACGACCCCGAGGACTACGGCTATCTGCAGCACATCTACACCGTGGATCAGCCGGAGACCATTGACCTAGTCTACTCTTGGCGCGCCGTGCTGGACGCCTTCCAGCGGGATAACGGTGGCGAGGAGCGCATCTTGATGGCCGAGACCTATTCGCCCATTGACATCGTGATGCGTTACTATGGCAACGAGACCGCGGAGGGAGCCCAGCTGCCATTCAACTTTCTGCTGATTAGCGAAATCTCCAACTCGTCCAATGCCCACGCCTACGAGGACACTATCCAAAAGTGGCTACAGCACATGCCCAAGGGACGCACTGCCAACTGGGTGGTGAGTTATAGTGTTGTTACTGATCAGGATCCTCTTGAAATTACTAAGCTAGAGCATTACACTAATAATTTATAGCAAATGAAGCTTTTATGGCCACTTTGGGAACAATCAACACAAGTGTGAATTGTTTATCATCGAATTTGTTTACACTTTTGGATTTTGATAAGGCTTTAATTTGTTTTTGTTTATTTAATAGATTGCTTACATTTGTAGGGATTTTACGATTTTACAATTGAAACTGATTAGAGCTTTATATTTAGCAATAAAATGCAGAAATAGAAATAAGATTTTGCATTGTTTAGTGATACCAAAATAATTTTAAATACATTTTTCTCCTCTTTTCCCAGCTGGGCAACCACGATAAGCCCCGAGTTGGCTCCCGTTTGGGCACAGATCGTGTGGACATGCTGAACATGCTCACCAGCACTCTCCCAGGCGCCAGTGTCACCTACCAGGGCGAGGAGCTGGGCATGACCAATGTGTGGATCTCCTGGAAGGACACCGTGGACCCCTCTGCCTGCAACACCAACCCAAGTATCTATGAGAATTTCTCCCGCGATCCGGAGCGCACACCCTTCCAGTGGAGCGACGCTCAGGATGCCGGCTTCAGCAATGCCAGCAAGACCTGGCTGCCCATAGCCCAGGATTACAAGCAGGTCAATGTGGAGCTGGAGCAGCAGAAGCCCCTGAGTCACCTTAACGTCTTCAAGCAGCTCTGGCAATTGAGGCGGCAATCTCGGACCCTCCAGCGGGGTGACACACAAGTAAAGGCCCTCAGCGATGCAGTGCTGGCTGTGAAACGGTGAGGAGTGGTACATTGTTTATAAAAAAATATACTTACAGATAATGAAATCCGACTGCTTTCAGTTCCCTTGAGCATGAGTCAACCCTGCTGACCTTGATGAACATCTACGATGGAGTGGAGACTGTCAATCTGCAGGAGACTTTCAAGGACCTGCCGGCTCAGCTCAGAGTTGTGCTGGTCACGGAGCGATCTCAGGTCAAAGTGGGGTAGGTTTCATATCCTTAAAATTCTCTAAAAGTGGATCTAACACTCTCACCTTCGCAGCGATCTCATCAACTCTACCTCGCTGCAGCTGCAGCCCAAGGACTCTCTCATCCTGGAGGCTACCTCATCCTACTACGGTTACGCCACCAACGGAGAGCTCCGCTCGCTTCCCGTTCTCGGTGTTTATCTCTGGCTGGCTCAAGTGGCGCTCTATCTGAGCAGTCGTTGAGTTCCCACCCTATTAGTTATAAGCGGAAAATAAAGGCAGTCATAGCACTCGAGCTTATCGCTGGAAAGATCTCTGGGAGGCGGGCTATAAAAGGGGGTTTCCACCAGCCTTGTGTTCAGTCAGTCATGGCGTGTCTGAATAATTTAATAGCAGCGATACTCGCTCTCGGCCTGCAGTGTGCCCTTGTGAGAGCAGGAGTCGTGGATCCCGATCTCCTTGAGCGGGCTTCCACCTCGACGGACACCACTCGCGACTGGTGGCAGGTGGCGCAGTTCTACCAGATTTATCCACGATCCTTCAAGGACTCCAATGGCGACGGCATCGGCGACCTGCAGGGCATCATCTCCAAGCTGGATTACCTGAAGGAGATCGGAGTGACGGCCACTTGGCTGTCGCCCATCTACACCTCGCCCATGGCTGACTTTGGCTATGACATCTCCGACTTCTTCGACATCCAAGCCGAGTACGGAACGCTCTCCGACTTTGACGAGCTGATCGCGGAGGCCAACAAGCGTAACATCAAGATCATCCTGGACTTTGTGCCCAACCACTCGAGCGACGAGAATGTCTGGTTCACCAAGTCCGTGAATCGGGAGAAGGGCTACGAGGACTACTACATGTGGCACGATGGCTACGTCAATGCCTCCACGGGGGTGAGGGAACCTCCCTCAAACTGGCTGCAAGCCTTCCGTGGCAGTGCCTGGGAATGGAACGACGTGAGACAGCAGTACTACCTCCACCAGTTCGCCGTCAAGCAGCCCGATCTTAACTACCGCAATCCCGCTGTGGTGGCGCAGATGAAGCGAGTGCTGACCTACTGGCTGGACCGCGGAGTGGCCGGCTTTCGAATGGACGCGGTGCCCTGGTGCTTTGAGGTTCTGCCCGACGCCGATGGCCGCTATCCGGATGAGCCGCTGAGCGGGTACACAGATGATCCGGATGACTCCTCCTACCTGAAGCACATCTACACTCAGGATCTGCGTGAGACCGTGGAAATGGTGTACCAGTGGAGGACCCTGCTGGATGACTACCAGAGGATTCATGGCGGCGACACGCGAGTCATCATGGTGGAGACCTACTCGGGACTGGATTATGTAATGCAGTTCTATGGCAACCGCACCACCAAGGGCGCCCAGATCCCCTTCAACTTCCAGTTCATTGTGGGCGGCAATGGGGACAAGAACAACACTCAGCTGAACGCGGTGGGCTTCGTGAAGATTATCAACAGCTGGTTGACCCAGATGCCCGCTGGTCAGACAGCCAACTGGGTGGTAAGTAATCCCAGCTAATCCTTAAATCCTTTCAGTAAACTTATTTAATGTGGTGCACAGATGGGCAATCATGACCAGCGGCGAGTGGGCAGTCGCTATGGCGAGAACCGCATCGACTTGATGAACATGCTGCAGATGTTCCTGCCCGGCGTGAGCGTCACCTACCAGGGCGAGGAGCTCGGCATGACCGATCTGGACATCAGCTGGGAGGACAGCCGTGATCCGGCGGCCTGCAACTCCAATGCGAATATATACGAGCAGTTCACCCGTGATCCTGCGAGGACTCCCTTCCAGTGGAGCGACGAGGCCAACGCCGGCTTCTCGACCAACGCCACCACCTGGCTGCCCATCAACCCGAACTATGTGACGGTGAATGTGAAGACAGAGAATGCCACGAGTCCCAGTCACCTGAGCCTGTACAAGCAGCTGGTGGAGCTGCGCAAGCAGAAGACCCTGCAGCTTGGCGCCACTCGATATGCGAATGTGGGTAACAATGTGGTGGCCATCAGGCGATCTCTGAGCGGGGAAAGTACCTATGTGCTGGTGGCAAATGTGCTGGACACCGCTGTCTCGGGCGTGGATGTGGCAAGCGCCCTATATGCCACTGGCAACTACACGATCAAGCTACTGAATCCGCTGGCCAAGGCCACCGTTGGGTAAGTAGCTTAACTTTTAATGCCAAAAATTAAATTCTTTATTAACAAGTTTTCAATTCACGCTTGCAGGGATTCCGTCACTCTGAGCAACCTGTCCTTGGAGCCTTATGCGGCCCTGATTTTGGAGTCTGTCTAGAGTTTACATAATCATAAGTTCGACAAGAATAATATACGTAACATACATAAAGTATATCGATGAGTCTGTTCTATGGGAGTATAAGACATTGGGGCGAACGACATTGGAAAACTTTTCAATTTTAAGGTCGCGTGCTGGGCCAACTTATTATAAATTATTAGGGAACTTTGTACTGGTTCAAGAGTCAGCAGAGCCTCCCAGCCAGTGGTGCTGGTAAGGAGCGGGAGGCAAAAGAAATTCCATTAGACGTGATTGATAAGACACACAAATCACGCATACGCAGCGTTGCTGCCACACAAAAAGGACGAAGGACCGCAGAAGGTGTCTCGGAAATGAGGCGCCCTGTAAGGGTGCGTGGGAGTGCTGGGATCTGGGAGGATGGGATGTGGTTGTAGTTGTCGCACTTGACAGCCGGGACAGCCACAGAGAAAAGCACCACCCTGGTTGGCTTTTTAATTTACTCATAAAAAATGAAGTGAAATTATGATGAATTTTCACCTTGGCTGCTATTTTTGGCAACCCAAAACTAACCCTGAAAATGAGACCCTTAAAGCCGTTCCACTCTGTTAAGTTACCTTTAAAGCCAACTGTGCACCATCATCGTGGGCAGCAGCTGGATTGCGAATCTGAGCGAGTGCCACCGCAGTTCATCACATCGGCGACAATTGGTCTGTCATCGGCCGGGGCTCTTTGCAGGCTCAGTTGTCAGACAGAACCAACGGACCCGAAAACATCACCACCCCCGAAACACCGAAACATCACCTACGTGAGAGTCATTCAAATGAGCGACTGCTATCCAGAATCCACCTCGTCAACCCGTTGGACGCCGGTTATGAGCTCTGTTTGCGGTGCAATTAATGAGCGGCCAGCGATTAGATGGACTCTCGGGCCCGGGACTCACCTGACCGGCTGGCACGTGCCGCCACCGGTGGTGAGCGCAGCTCGTTAAGAGCGGCCTGAAATCAAACTCAAATATTAGGCTCGCAATATTAATATGCAAACGGTGTCGGGGAACACGAATTCGTTAACTAAATGTGCAAGGATGTGCCGGGAAGCTCGCTTCCGGCTTTCGGGAGCTCGGAACCCCTGCAGATTACGGCGGGCTTAATGCGTTTTAAAAGTTTTCCAATCGGAAGGGGAGCAAACTTTTGTCCGAGCTGCGTAAATCTGCGAAAATCATCTTAAATGTAATCATTTGGGCGCCTTATTCCCCTCCCTCCCTCGTTGGGAAATTAACTTCATTATCTGTTGGAAAATGAAATGCACAAAAGGCAGAAGGAAGGCCTTGCGATCAGGTGGCACTGGGTTGCCGTCTGTCCTGTGTCCTGCTTTTGCGGTTTTCATTTTCCACAATCATCCATCCACAATTCCATACGCATTTCTTTTTCCTTTCTTGCTGCTTAATTTTTTTTTTTTTTTTTTTGGTTTCTGGTCACGTGCGCAAGGGTAAAGTGGCCGGAGCTGGAACTGGAACTGGAGCCGTGTCTGTGACCTTTTTAATGGGCCTGACGGGTCACGCAGCCATTTACACGATTCCATTTTATTCATTTTTGTGGCCCGGCCGACGCAGACTGCTAATTTTTTCAGCGCCGAGAAAGCCAAAACCGAACAAATCGAATGGGTCTGAGATTATTTAAGAGGAGAAAATAATTTGTAAAGATTTTAAGGCAGACGGAGCGCCCTTCGAATTTCAATCTGTTTATTGTTCTCAAACTAATCGCACGTGAAATCCACTCGAGTCAGGTAATTACTCGCCTTCAGTGAGCGTTAACGGAATTGTTATTTCAGCCGGTCGGGAGGGTCCCTAGACCCATCCACAGACCCAACTCAGGTTGGCCGCAAGACCTCGAGTGTGTGTGTGCGGCGAGACAAGTTTCTATAAGCCAAAAATCCTTGCATCTGGCAACCGGGGCGTATACTCGATGCCGGGGTATCGCAGGCGTCTGCCAATTACCATGTGTAAACGCAATTTAATTATTTATAACGCAATTGAAGTTCTGCTTTCAGCTGCCCGCTTTTTGGGGGTACAGAGAATAAATACTGCCGGGTTGCCTCAGAAATTTCCAAGATTGCTAATAAATCTCGCCGGGAAAATTGCCGGAGCTATCTGCGTGAACTCATCAAGCCCCCCTCTCGAAGGTTTCGACTTCAAAGAGTCCGCGATGCTGGGGGACCCTGCTGCCGCTGCTGCTGCTGCTTTATAGGCCTAGTCCCTGGCCGTCGTCTGTATTTACATTGTGTAAAACACACACATACTCTTGGGGGTCCTCCTTTCGAGTATAAAACACGAAATACTTACCAAACGAACACAAGTCGAACGAATACGGGGCGGGGCGGGACTTGTGCTTGACTTTAATTTGTGTGTAAACACTTTAAATGGCGAACCCCGCCGCCGAACCGGGAATTAAAAGAGAACGCACTCGGGCACTCGAGCTTATCTGGGGGCTCAGGATATGTGTGGTGTTCCCGGGGTGGAGTGGTTTGTTTGTCTGGTTCTTTGCTTATTTATTTATTTATGCAAGCCACTGCATATTTGCTCTGAGCCGGAGATAAATGCCGATTGAGTGGCCAAGTCGGTATGTTTTTCAAGTGCGCCAGATACTGCAAGGAAGTCCAATCGAATCAGGAAGTGCTGAGCACCAGTGCCTCGCCGGCCGCCAGACTCAGTCCGGTGACCTCAAACAGGGAGCTGAAAGGATAGCCATGACATGGTCAATATTTTTGGGGAATTGTCGGGCTCGGGAAGTTGACTCACCCTTCCGCCTTGGCGGACTGCAGGCTGCGCACAAGGAGCGTCAGGTGTGTGGGCAGGCTCTGGTCAAAGTCGGACAGGTTCACGGTGACACCGTTGCTGGCCAGGTTGGCCACATAAATAATGGACTGCGAGCCGGAGAGGTAACTGCAAAGGTAATAAGTTGGGGATTTTTTAAATTATAATTCTGGGAATTCCTCGTAAAAGATTTTCATATACTTAAATCCTGATTCAGGACTGTGTTTACTTATAGCAGTTTTAGAAAGGTTTCAAGGTATTATGCAAGATATTAATGCAAAAGATTCACTCACCGCTTTACCACAAACACATTATCACTCAGCACCGAGTATTTTGTGGAACCATTCTGCAGAGTCAGCGAGGACTTTCTCAGCGCCACCAGGGACTTGTAAATCTTCAGATGGGAACGCTGGGCCGCCGTCTCCGTTTCCACATTAACCGTTTGGTAATCCGCCGCCAGCGGCAGCCACGTCTTGGCAGCCGTGGAGAATCCTGCATTGGTGCCACTCGTCCACTGGAAGGGTGTGCGAGAGGGATCGCGGGTGAACTGCTCGTAGATCTGCGAGTTGGAGTTGCAGGCCGCCGGGTCCTGAGTGTCCTCCCAGCTAATCTCGCCATCGGTCATGGCCAGCTCCTCGCCCTGGTAGGTAACACTGGCTCCTGGCAGGATCATCACCAGCATGTTCATCGCATCTGCGTTGGCCTCTCCATACCGACTGGCCGCCCGCCGCTGATCGTGGTTCCCAATCACCCAGTTGGCGGTGCGACCAGAGGGCAGATTATTCAGCCAGTTGTCCACCGACAACTTGACGGAGCTCGCCGAGAATCCCTCGCTTGCCGGCACAGTGATCAGGTTGAAGTTGAAGGGCAGGTGCGCTCCCTCGACACTACGATTGCCATAGAACTGCATGGTGTAGGCCGGCGGTGCGTAGGTCTCAATTAGCAGGACCCTCGTATCGCCGCCGTGGATGCGCTGGTAGTCGTCCATAACGACGCGCCACTGGTAGGCCATGTCGATGGTTTCTAGCCGGTTTTCTATCAGGTCGCTCTTGAGGTAGTTCCGGGCCTCGGTGTCGTTCGTCAGACCGCTCACTTCCTCGTCGGCATACTGACCATTAGCATCTGTCTCGATCTCAAAGAGCACGGGCACGGCGTCGCATCGGAAGCCGGCGACTCCGAGGTCCAGCCAGTAGCGCAGCACCCGCTTCATTTGCTCCACCACAAGGGGATTACGGTAGTTGAGATCGGCCTGCTGCACGGCGAACTGGTGGAGATAGTACTGTTGCCGCACCTCGTTCCACTCCCAGGC
>JAEIIJ010018320.1:0-16201 GCA_018904815.1 Drosophila ogumai | reverse complement strand
TATTTAAATAAATAAATAAATAAATAAATAAATAAATAAAAAATAAGATTTATTTTACTCAATTTATTTATTTATTTATTTGTTTATATTTATTAAATTAAAAAAAATGTAACTCTTAAAATTTGTTTACTGAATTTGTGCTTGAAAATATGAATCTTAAATTTTCTCTTGACTGAAACTACAATTAAATTATATTTAAAATTATCAAATAAATTTCTAGAAAAACCCACAGCTTATTGCAATTATTTCTAACAGTGTAGGCAACGATGACATGTGAGAAATATGCCACCGAGGTCACCGTTCAGAAGTCAGGCAGAGGGTCAAAAGTCGGAGGGACTGTTGCATCAGTCCAACTAGATAAGAATTAATTGTTCAATGGCACGCATTGCACTAAATATTTGAATATATGTATATATATATGGCTTATGTGTGTGGATATGGGAGGGTTCTTCCCGTTAATCGGATAAAATTCATAATTATTGTTATTACTGTCATTTTTCTAATGACTTGCGTGTACTTTTCTATTAAGATGAGCTATCAAACGCACTTTTGGCCAACTGCGCTTGACTTGTTTGTTTATTTTTATATATTTTTTTTGTACATATTTTGTTTTTGTTGTTGTTGTTGGTTGAAATCACTATGATTCCGGGGGCTTAAATGCTAATGCTAATGTCACCATCCCTCGCATCTTCGATGGCCACGCAACGCACACGCGTAAATTATGTAATTAAAATTCCGCACCTTAATTCGGGCAATTTATTACACGAGCTTTTGACTAATTGGATAACGATCTTTAACCATGTCCACTAAATAGGCTCTCTGTGTGCGCCACTATATACATATTTATGTATGTAGGCGTATATATGGAGTGTGCTTATGAGTTCATAAGCGATTGCATTCGCCGATAAGCCGGCGATTAATTGAATTTCCACCGCGCAAGTCAACCGAAGGTGTGTGGAATCCCAGGAAGTGATTAACTATGAGGACACCTCTTGGGCTTAGGGGGGGATGGCGGTCATAATAATAGTGATATATTCTAAATGAATTCAGAAGCATTTGGTAGGAAACACTTCTTGTTTTCCTTTGTGGAAGAATATCTAAAATAAATTAAAGATCTATATTAATTGATTAACTAAATAAAATTGATTAAATTCTAAGTTCTTATAACATTAAACTTAAAATAATAAAGATAATTTAGCCAGATAAAACTTCTACTATTTACATCTATATATCCTACAAATTTGTATAAATATTATCTAAAAACACCCAAACCTTTCAGTATGCATCTAATATCCCACCTCTCAAGCCCTGTTAGTAATGCGTCAGTATTCCTATTATATGAATAGTAGATTTGGCTTTAACTTACCCGCAGTGATTTTTTAGAACCGATCGCTTCAGCGGCTTACCCGCAGCACAGGAAACTCTGCTTCCTTTAATTTTTGCTCCGCAGATTTGGCTGGGATTCATCGATGATTACTTCTTTGGATTGCTGAGATATTTGGTGATTTTGGATGATAACAATATGAACTTGCACTTTTCCAGCGAAGCAACACTTTTCCAGGGGTTTTCCAGAAGGGTTGAGATGCACAGGTGCACAGGTGAACACGAGGAGAGCCGCGCACTGACTGAAGCTGCGGCGGCAGAGGGGCCTCTCTGTATAGGTAGCCAGAGGGAGAGAGGTCGATCGAGAGAAAGAGAGTTTAATCAAGGGAAAGAGAGAGAGAGATTGATATGCACAAGTGCTCAGGTGCTCTATTTATAGGTAGCCAGAGGGAGAGAGGTTGATCGAGAGAAAGAGGGAGAGAGAGAGAGAGAGATTGATCGAAAGCGGTCAATCTCTCCCTCTGGCTAACTTTATAGGCACCGCTGCCGCGCAGCCTCAGGCAGTGTGCGCCTCCCGCCTCCCCTCGTGTTCACCTGTCCCGTGTGCATTCCCACCGCCATCTGGTGGACCCCGGAAAAGTGTCCATTCGATGGAATTGTGCCAGCTATAAAAAAAATCGTGCAAAATTACCAAGAATCTCTGGAATCGATGGAGTTAATCATCTATGCAATACATATATGAAATATTAATATTTAAATTGCAAACTGCAAGGGTATACAAGCTTCGGCGTGCCGAACTTAGCGTGTTTTGTTTCTTATTTTGCATTGTTTTTTATGGTCACGTTCTGGTCAATAAATTCGCAAAGCCATTGATGAAAATTAAAACACAAATCAAACGAGAACCAGCGGCGGCAAAAGCAATTTCCATCATTAAAACAAAGCAAAACAAAAAAATAGAAAAAAAAAAACACCGTGCAATTGAATGAGTCAGCAGCAGGTGAGTTTCGGGCCGAAAAGGTGAGAGAAGTGGCTCTAAAAATAGACGAAACGTACACGAAGCCCCACTATATGGCGGTGGCAGGGTCAACGGAGGGCCTTTTGCCATTCCGAACACGTGGATTGAGCCGGGCCCCGATTATAATGACGATTTCGAGCGATTTGAAGCCGATTTCAGCGGCTTGGCGGCTTTAGTTCAGTTCCGCCGTTCAGCGAAAAATGTTGTGAGGAGCCGCAAACAAAAATAATACATATATATAGCTTGTTTCGAAAAGTATTTGCATAATTGTCATGGCCTTTTGCCGCAAACTGTTGACCCTTTTGCTGGCCACTATTTTTATCCATGTGGTGAGTCCTTGGCGGGAAAATCTATAGGAGAAACAAAGTTACACTTAAAAATAGTAATTAAATTCAATTTAATATTATTAACATTATATTAATTGCAGTCTTTCTCCTTGGAGTTCATGGACGAAGGCGTCTTGGCCAACGATGAGGCTGAGGAGTCCTCCGCCGAGGTGCCAGCCATCATAACGGGCTACACGAGGGACACCATTGCCCATTTCAGTCCCCGCAGGCCGGAGGCCGGTTTCCGGCAGCTGTGGGAGCGGGTTCCTCTCCAGAAAGTAGATGTGATCAAGAGGCGTTAAAACAATTAAATATAAATATATATTTTTTTCGGTAAATAAATTATTAAATAAAATAGAAATTATATGAGATGATCTACCATTAAACCAATTAATTATACATACATATGTATATATTTTTTTAGTAAATAAATTACTCACTTATAAAATGAATTTGTCTGAAATAAAACAAAAGCTTTCCAATAAACTTAATGTAGTGTAACAGGTATTTTTAGTTTAATCCAATTTGTTGTTGAAAATTATTTGCAGCTTCAGAAAAATCTAAAACCAATAAAAGGGAATTTTAGGGGAAAAAAATATAAAGTAAATAAATATATTTTTTTTATTTACACAAATCGAAGTAATGACTGTATATATTCCATATTTTATATATTTATATACTCTACTTTTGTATATTATTATTAAATTAATTTATTTAAATAAGAGTTAATTTTAACAGAAGAAAAAACCCTACGCCAAAACAAGGTTACAAAAGTAATTAGGAGCTATAAAGCAACCTCTTTCACCCAAAATCTTGCTTAGTTTTCAGTAGAAATCTGCCATTAAAACCGATTTCAACACGGTACCCCTTCCCATACCCATTAAATTTCGTTCCCAGAAGGCACTACTTAACCGTTCTGGGGGTGAAAACTTTTTTATTTGCATTTTGTTTTAAGCAAAGGAGACACACACACAAAAAAAAGACAAAAGTGAAACCAACTGTGTTTCTGTTTTAGGCTTTTTTCTTCTATAATTTTTTTTTTTTTTTGTTTTTGGGTTGTTTCTTCTTTGTTTTGTAGAAAAATGCACAAGTTTTATGGTAGCATAAAAGTTTTTGTGGGCAAAACTTTGCACTTGTCTTGCCCGAAAGGGTTTTACAATGATGCATCCAAGTGGGCGTGTCGAGCACTTAATATTTCTGGCATATCATTAGGCGAACAAAATATATACTTTATATATATGTATATATATACATATATAAATCCCCAAACTGATTTTCGTAGAGAGCAAAGTTTTCTTCTTCTATTATATATATATTTTTTTTTGTTTTCCCGGGGACATGGCTATGGCCGGCATGCATTATCATTAAAATAAATTATTTCGAGAGTCCAGTGTGGTGTGTGGCGGCCACAAAACTAAAACGCATTTTGCACGTCTTGTGTGCGAGAATTTTTTACACGATTTTTACAACTTTTTTCGTGCGGTCTGCGCTAAGTACAATCCACATTCTGTTTTTCGGGGGTGGCCGTAAGATAAAAAGTCAAGTTGAATGCGTTTAGAGTTAGTAGAATGTAGCATTTAGTTAACCCGCAAGACGACGTCGTCCTCTTGGCACACAAGAAATAACTTTGCATACTTTCCGCCGGCCAGCAGCTCATGTTAAATACTGAAAGGCACCGCCATCAAAAGACAATGAAAACGGCCAACGAAACGAGGAGAGCCAGAGCCAGAGCCAGAGCTAGAGCCGCCTGGCCACGTAATTTCTCAAGTAACCCAACCACGTAAAGCATAAAATATTTGCCTTTGAGTCCGAAAAGTATGTCCAAGAAAGTGCCGCAAAAACAAGTTGCATGGTGGGAGCCAGGCTGACTCTTCTCATTTGAATACCAACGGACGGCAAACGCAACTCTCGAACATGCAAACAACTTTGACCACGCATTTGTTCTGAAGAATGAACTTGGCAATGCACTGCTGAAAATTCCCCTCAAAATGATACTAGTTTTATGGAAATTGCAGCAAATATAACCAAGTTATGAAGGGTGAGACTTTAAAAAATATACAGATATAATGTAAAATATATAATCTAAAGGACTTAAAGGTTTAATTTGAACCAATTTTGGTTTGGTTGATGATTAGTTGGTTTTATATTTATAAGTATATCAAGTTTTAGATTTTTAGCTTTACAAAATTTTAAATTACTAAAAGTACTTTTAGAGGGTCAGGATCTTAGGTTTAAGCGTTCATGATTCGCCATAAATTATCAAAACGTATAAGTATAATTATAGGTATAAGTATAAGTAGTAAAAGTGTGTTTTAAAAATATTTTAAAAAATTTTGAAAAATTAAAAATGTTGCCTTAAAAACCTTAAAAAGTTATTAAGTTGTATAAGGTTGAAGTTAAGAACCTTAAATTTAGGTTATCCCGCAAGACGACATCGTCCTCTTGGCACACAAGAAGGGTTAATTTGACTTAAACCAATTTTGCCATGATGTTTTATAGCCTTAATATATACAAGTACACCAAGTTTCAGACTTTTAACATTAAAATTAAGACAGTTTTTAAATGATTTTAAAATGTTTTAAATTAAAATTTATATTTAGAAATTATATTAAGATAAATTTAAATTAAGAGAGATTTTAAATTATTAAAAAATATTAAATTACAAAATTACAAAATTTAAAATTAAAAATATATTTTTAAAATATATATCAAAAAATGTAACTAAAAAGTCTTAAATTAAAATATATATTTGTAAATTACTCTTAGATAAATATAAACGATTTGCTCAGTTGTAAACTAGCCGTTCCAAAAAGACTCACAAGCAGTTTAGCTGGACCTTCTTCTAGAGGTGACGATGCCAAGTCAGGTACAGGAGCAGGACCTGCATCCTCCGGCCAGTTGAGTGGCCACATGCTTCATGCTGCCAGGCACATGCAATTTGTAAGCCAAAGCGCATAATTTACAACGTCTTCCCTTTTGGGGTCTTGAGATGGTGCTCCCCCCACCCCCTGCTAGGTACTCCCGGGCCAATGAAGTGTCGGTTGCGGCCAGTTCATCGGAAGGGGGAGGAGAACAGGGAGGAGGAGCACAACACACACTGCACTTGTCATGGCCCCGAGGTCTGCAAATCGCTCGAAGGTGTCCGAGCTTACACCGATTGTGGTTGGCCAAGGACTGTAATTAATAACAAAAATAAATAGGGAAACTAAAGGCAAGAAAGATATATATATATTCTAAATACTCTACCTTTTACCTGGCACTCATTTGCATGCGAATCCCCTGGAATCCTTTCGGTTGACTGTCACAACTACTTGCTTACTTAGCAACTTTAGTTACTTGCCGGCCTATCTGGCGACTTAGTTGTCGAGTTTATTTTTTCGGAGGAAAAAAACAAAAAACAAAAAACAAAAAATGCAGAAAGGATTCGCGTGGGCTTAAGTGTCGCTCTCGTCCTGGCGAGTCAAGTGGCCTGGGCAAGAAAATAACTTGTAGCAAATTAAGTTTGTTAGTAATTAGAACACCACTAAGGACACCTGAGCGCCATCTGAATTTATATACCCTGGCCGGGCCGTGCCGGGCAGGACACACACAGGACACACAACAATTAAACCTTGCCTTCAGTTTTTCGAGGGAGTCCTCCTGTTCAGGATACCTGAAGATCCTGCGAAAGTAACAAAAGTTCTCTCAGCAAGTCCTGCTTCTCCGCCTGCTTGTCGAAAATTCCTCAACTCGAAAGTTGGCAACTTTGATGTCCTGGAACTTGGTCCAAGAAGGAGAGAGAGAGAGAGAGAGGGAGGGATGCATCTAGCAGCCAAAGGAGCGTCAAGTGCATGCCTGGACATTGGGCAGTTGGGACTTAACCCACTGAGAAGGAAATTGAAGTAAATAAAGTAAAAATATATATATTAATTATATTCCCTAATATATTTATTTATTAAAAATACAAATCCTGCAATTTATATATTTTTAATATAAAATTTTAATTTCCCTTCACTTTCTTTAGTGGGTTAACCCTACAAAACCCCTCTGCCTGTTAAGTGCAAAACTTTGGCAGCTTAAGAAGCAGTTCAGGACCCCAGGACAACAAGTGCAGGTATTTTGTGGCAAGAAGGTATACCCAAAGCTGCCACATATTCTTCTTATTTTAAATGTTATTTATTTTTAGAATTTATTATATATATTATATAAGATATATATATAATAAAAACACCCTATTATTCTTTAAAAACTAAGCCAAAGTTACTTTTTTATTACACATCTCATTGCCTAGATTTACACATTATAAAAAGTAGCCAAAAATCCCAAAAAAAAAATATATATAATTTTGGTCTATAGTAAGAGCCAAGCCCCTAGCTATTATTCCTTTTGCGAAACTGCAGCATTAGCTCCTTGGCCGCATTAATTTTATAGGCCAAATATGGTGAGCCACCGCGATCCGGATGATTGGCCAATATGACCCTACGATGAGCCTCACGGATACGCGCAGGCGGCGAGCTAATGCTGGTGCCCAAGATCTGAGAAGCCTCGCGCAGCGTCATCTTTTCCTTTTATGAAAATTTATTACAGATATTATTTTAATTAATATTTAAATAAAATAATTGTTGCTACCTGAAATCCACCGCGATAGTAGGCCCTGGCATTGAGACGCGACCACATCTGGCTGAAAGGGGGCGAGCGGCGTAGCAGGATTTGTGCGGCCAGGCCGAGCACACCCACGCCGAGACCAGCGCCCACCAGGAGCCACCGTGTCCTTGGCCATTGGCCAACGGCCTTGCCGGATGTATTGGTACCGGTACTGGTCTGCATTTCTTGTTCAGGAATCGACGAAGGGGTTCGCGAGTACCTTGAGTGTCGTCGTCAAGCAAAAATGCTGCCGTTTTTTCGTTTGGGATTTGAATGAGAATGAAAATGTCAAAGGACATCAAAAACAAAGGTCAGAAGATTGGGGAAAATTTTCCAAATTTTATTGTCTAATATTTTAGTTTATAAATTTATTCTTATTTCAGCTTCTATTCTAAATAAATATTAAGGGTTCAAAATTAGTATTTCAAAATTTTCTAAAATATTATTTTTGTTTTTTAAATTATTTTTACTACCAAAGAATGAACAAAATTCAGCTGTTGCTCTAGGAATATTCTTAATAAATATCAAAGACTCAAGTATAGTATAAAAATATAGTATAAATATATAAATAATTATAAAACACATTATTTTTAATAAATTAACTTTATAAACAAAACAGTAAAAATATATTGAGTTCCAAAATATATACTATACCTTAAACGCTTAAACTTTCTGTTGAAGTCTCTCACCTTTTCCACTTTCACTGGGCTTTCCAAGGGCTATGTGTAACCATATATAAATACATATATACCGATATATATGTTCATATATATATTTATAAGCTGAGGCACTTTGCACATGAATACATTTCAAACACACTTGAGTGCAGCGATTGAATTTGAAACACAAACGACAAATGCCGGCAATCAAGTCGAGACCGAGACCGAGAAAATGGAAAATGAACTCTTTGGGAAGCTGGTAGGATATGGGGGACTATAATCAATATGCGAGGCAGTCAATACCAGTGAAGGGTGTCCGGGGGAGGGGCAGGGCAGGCGAAGGAGCAACAATTACAGAGTCCTTTTGGGCTCCATAGTTTTGCAGCGTCGTCGTCGTTGTTGGTTAAATGATGTGTAATCGTCTTATGTGCACTCGAATGCCTTTTGGCTTCTAATACGACCAGGATCAAGGACCCGGGACAGACAAAGGCCGGACTTCGGGCAGGACCTCTCCACAAAAGAAAACTTTGCCATAGGCTGACCTCAAAATGCACAGCCAGGGACATGGGCAAACTTTAATTTACAATCAATTCAGGCGTGAATAATAAACCACAAGAAACCCAGGCTACCAAAGTGAAAGTGTTGTCCCGTTGTCCCGGTGTCCCTTTGTCCTTTTCCAGGACCTCCTCAAATTTAGTTACAACACAACACACCCACACACACCCATACACACACGAAATGAAACGAACAAAGTTTGCTGTTTGCCGGCAAGTTTTCCAGGCAAACAAACAAAGCCCAGGAGTGGAGCTGCGCCCCAATCTCCGCCAGAAACCGCAACACTTCCGCTCCTTCAGAGTCCAAAGGACTCCTTTCCTCTCTGTCTATGTGTGTCCTGCTGCTATCAATATTGTTTTCCTATTAAATTGATCATTGGTCAGTCAACAATTGCGGCTGCCCTCGAAAGGACACACGGAACAAGCTAAGAGAGAAAGGTCCTTGGACCAGGCACTGACCAAAAAGAGGTTATAGAAATAAATAAATAAATAAATAAGTGAATACATAAATAAAAAAATAAATAAATAAAAAAATTAAATAAATAAAAAAATAAAATAAATAAGCAAATAATAAATAAATCAATGACATTCTAAGCTTTATTCTTTACCAATAAATTTTGTATATTACTTAACTTACTTTGAAAATAATTTATAAGCTTCCTAATTATTTTCCCCCAACAAAAATAAATTAAGCAAAAATCAAGAGTGGTTAATAAATCCTTAGTAATACCTTAAAAAGAGTCTAGAAGTATACCAAAAAATGTTTAGACCACAGAAATCTTTTGAAATCCCTTAAAAAAAATATCCAAAAGTAAGCCCTAATATTTTAGACGTATTAAACTTAATAATAAACAGCTAATTATTTTTCTAAAATATTTTTTTTGTAACCAACTTTAATGTCAATTAATTGTGGCAATAATTCCTGGGGGGGAGGAACTTATTCAACCAAAGACAGTTGCCTACTTACAGGCGCCCAGGCAAAGGCAGTCAATCAGTCAGTGATCCCACTCTCTCCCTCTCTCCCCTTTAGTCCTGTGGGTGGGCTGCTCTATTTGCTTCAACACCCAAGTGCAAATTAAATTCATTAGTCAACTTCCTCTGCCAAAGAGGGCTGTGCTGTGTGTGCTGTCAATTCAGACGGATTTGAAGTCAACTCAATTTGAAATCAATAGTGTGTGAATAATCCTTTCACACCGACGCACACACGCACACCAGCACACCCACACTCACACCCAATTTTTGGGGAGTTGCATCTGCTGCAAGGATTGTCTAGTCTGGCTAAATGGCTAAATGGATGGATGGGCACTTGAAAGCGTTTTTGCATCGATTGCACTTCATATCAGGCCAGTCAGTCGTTGTCATTCGTTCATTCGCTCATCCATTCATTTATTCATTCATTCATTCAGTCAGTCAGTCAGTCAGTCAAGCAGGCCGTTTATTCATGCCACTCGCATATGTTGCATCATCGTTTTTCGGGAAAACTGGAAAATGGGGAAACTGGGAGATCCCCAAGTAGACATGGCAACCAAAAAAGGCAAGCCATTAAGCGATGACGACGATGCCAGTATTTGAGCAATTCAATGGCAATGCGAACCTGCACACTGCCAGAAAAAAATATTTAAAATATTATTGTAAATTATTAATTAACAATTAATATTAACAGAAGCTATATAGAAGCTTAAGGGTGATATTTTTTAGCCCCGAGTTAATAATAGAGCTTATATTTCCCTGCAATGAACTAGCAATGCAGAAGATTGGTTGCTCATTTAAGTAACTTCTTCTAACATTTTATTTCCCTAGATTTTTGCTTACTAATAAATACAATTTCTAGGTTTTTTCTTCACGTGCACAGGCAGCCCCCAAACATAGCTGCGGCACTTCAGCCCTCGTCGAGTAGCAAGCAATGAGCTATGCATGCAATTCAAGTGCCACATCTGCAACTGCAACTGCAACTGGAAATTCAATGGCAATGGCAATTGCAGCGACTGCTTTCCGATTTACCAGAGAGCCCAAAAAAGAGCCCAGCCTTCCCTTCCTCCTCATCCTCCTGAAAAATCCACAGAAATAGGGAGCGGGCAATTCCCATGTGGCGCCACTTCTGGCATCTGTTTGCGCCCGTAATTGTGCATAATTGAGTCGAGCTTTTTTGGTAAGGGGGCGAGGGGGCTTCAAATGGGTAGCAAAGGACCTACAGGAGCAGCCAAAAATTATTCAACAAATCAAATGGTGCAAGCCGATTTAAGGGGATTTCAAAAAGGTTAAATGCAAAATAACACCCAGGGAAGTAGGGGGAAAATTACAAGTGATTTGAACTGAACAAAAATATTAAGAGAATAAAAATCAATGGGGAATGATAATACAGATATTAAAAAATTACATATTAGGTAAATAAAATTAAAAATAAAATTTTAAACGAATAAAAATCAGTAAGAAATTATGAAAAAGACATCTAGTCATATAAAATATTTATTATATTTTAGGTTTATAATTTTTTTAAATTAAAAAAGAAATTTAAGTGAATAAAAATCAATAGATAATTATGATACAGACATAAGGTATATAATATATTTATTTTATATTAGGTTTATAATTTCTTTAAATTAAAATTAGAGCAGGCTTCGACTGGCCTGTTGGCAAAGCAAATATTCAAACCTTTTAGTTTTCATTTGAAATTCGTTTAAGCAGCACACACAAACACACACACACAGACATCAACCAATTTCCAAAAGTAAACATTATGGACTTGGATCTGGACCTGGACGACCCCAGGTACCGCTCTCCGCTCCAGCAGCTGCTTGACTTGGCCCTAATGGCCGCCTATGCCGGTGGCCAGCTCCTGCGCACTCTCTGGCGACTTATGGGGGCCGATGCCCAGCCGTCATCCATGGAGGCAGAAATGGAGGAAAGAAGGTATTTAGTATTAAATACTATTAAAAAAAAAAAAAATAATAATAATATATAATTTTGATACAATTCAGGCCCAGCAGGAGTCACCGGCAGAGGGAACCCCAAGTGGAGCATTATTATTATTCCCACCACGGCGGCGAGGGTGACTATATGCGCTACGACGAGATCCTGCTGGCGGAGATGAGAAAAAACAACGACAGGAAGCATCAGTATCCGCGGCTGGTGAGCGTGGTCTGTGGCTTTCCCAAGGATTTTGCCATGTATCCGAGGTATGTGCGGGGCAAGTTCGGTGAGGATGCCTGGTTCCATAGCTCCTCGCCGCAGGCGGATACATTGGGCGTGGCCGATGGCGTCGGCGGGTGGCGTAGCTATGGCATCGATCCCGGTGAGTTTAGTGGCTTCTTGATGCGATCCTGCCGTCGTCTGGCCACCTATCGCAACTTTGATGCCCGTCGCCTGGACTGGCTGCTGAGTCGCGCCTATTTGGATCTCTTGGAGCAGAAATGCCCTGTCCTGGGCAGCTCTACCGTTTGCCTGTTGTCCCTGAACCGTGAGAATAGCACCATTTATACGGCCAATATTGGGGATAGTGGCTTTCTGGCCGTAAGATCTGGCAGAATCCTGTGCCGGTCCTTGGAGCAGCAGCATCAGTTCAACACTCCCTACCAGCTGTCCTCTCCGCCGCCCAATTTGGGTGTCCAATTCCTTATCGATTCGCCGGACTGTGCCGATTATCAAAAGTTTAAGACGCGACGCGGCGATGTCCTGCTGCTGGCCACCGACGGTGTCTACGATAATTTGCCGCTGGAGCTGCTCCTGGAGGTGCTCAGCAAGGTGGCCGGCGTGGAGGATCAGATGGTCCTCCAGATGACAGCCAATTCATTGGCCCTGATGGCCCGGACCCTGAGCACAAATCCGCTCTACGATTCGCCTTTTAGCCAGAATGCCCGCAGGATGAATGTGGCGTCGTCGGGCGGCAAGCAGGACGACATCACGGTTCTGCTGGCCAGTGTTGTCTAAAGTATATCCTTGATGTTGTAGGAGTGGCGGAAGCAGTTTCTCCTTCCAGCCTGTCCACTTGGTAGAGTGGAAGCTGTCCACCAGAGAGACGCCGAGGGGTAAGCAAGGAAGCCAACCAATCGAGAGTCTACAAAAATTCTTTGGAGAGTGTAGTAAATTTGAAGAGTCTGTGGAGACACTAAAAAAAATTCCTGAAGAGTGTAGAAAAATTGCAGAGTCTGTGGGGAGCCTAGGAAAATTCTTTGAAGAGTTAAGAGAATTTCCTTGAAGAGTGTAGAAAACTTTAAGAGTCTGTGGAGAGTCTAGAAAAATTCCTTGGAGTGTAGAAAAATTTAAAAGTCTGTGGAGAGTCTACATAAATTCATTGGAGAGTTTATGAAAAGTGAAAAAAATGTCTTTGGAAAAGAGAAGTTCCTTCGAGAGTGTAGAGCCTATGGAGAGTCTGGAAAATTCTTCGGAAAAAAATTCTTCCAGAAAAATTCCTTAAGATCCTACACAAATTTTCTTAGAGAATATTTTAGGAAAACAGAAGAGCATCTAGATATGCAGCCTAGAGAGTAAAAAATTAATATTTCATTAAAATCTCAGAGGACATCCTGAAGAAAATCCCTAAAAAAATCCTTAAAAAATCCATAAAAAAAAGTCTTCCTAAGCTGTGCCTCCAATATGACTTCCCATTTGTATATTTACACTCCCATTCATTCCACGTGTTTTCAATAAAATACAAAATTGTTTCAAGTGTAACTAAAGTTGAATAAATTGAGTTATATTCAAATATATTTAATTTTATAATTTTTGTTTGCCATTTTCTGGCCTCCGAAAAATAATTAAATATTTATTTACGTATTATATATATTTTATTTATTATTTTCCAATCAGTTTTCGCCCAGTTTCGGGCCAAGTTGGGGTCAAGTTGTTATCCTTTGCAAGTAAAAGCCACTTAGAAAAAGCCACTGCTTAAAACAAAAAGAAAAAGAAAAGTGCAGTAACACACTCAAAAGGAACTCATAAAAATGCTTTGTGGCTGCTCTTTTATTTATATATTTCCTTTTTATTTTTTTTATTTTCTGTGAGGTTTTCCCTGCTCTCGAAGCAAAAATTCTTTGCCTTTGATTCCGCTTTTTTGTTTGTTTTCGTGCAAAAAACTTTACAAAGCATTAACACCTCATAGATGGGGCAGACACAAAGGGCAAGGGGGGAACACAAACAAAAAAAAAAAGCAGGAAAAAATCAAGTTAAAAGCCACAAAACTCCAAACTCAAATATCGTATGTCACGTCACACATTGGCAGGACCAAAAAAGACGAGGACGAGGACGAGGACAATGACGACGTAGACGCTGCCTGCAGCAAGTGCACGTAGATGCTGGAAATTTGATTAAGTTTATTAGGGCCACGGAACTCACTTGACATTTTGTGGAGATTTTCTGTTTATTTTTAGCTTTTTCAACTTTTTGTTTTGCAGTTTATTGAACACTTTGTTGTATTTTTCAGCAAGGAGACAAGGATATACCGGCTCAATTTTGTATTTTTAATTCTTCTTAATAAATATTTTAAATATTTTGTAAGCATTAAATATTTTACATTTATATTTTATATTTAACAACATAACTTAAATTATTAATTTACTGAGTGAAGGCTTTTTATTATTTTTTAGATTTCTTAGATTTTTTATATGAAATTAAATTCAATTAAAAGCAGTTTGATCTAAGATTTTCAAACGAACGTATTTCCAGGCACTGCCTGAAATTTTTGGGTGTCCTTAAAAACTTTTGGGGGAAATGGAAATAGTTTTATTTCAATTAACAAGAGAAATTCGATGAGTTTATTTGTTGTGCGTGTGTGTGCTTGTGAGGGGTGTGTGTGCAAGTTGGAAAATTCACTCGGCGTTTTATGCGACACAAGATAAGAGCGATGGCGACGTCGACGGCCAAGAATTTAATGTTTCGTTGTCCTGCTATAAGGGTCCTTTTTGGTGGCTAGTGTGCGTGTGTGAGTGTGTGTGCGATAATGTTGTCAGATAATAAACTGGGAAAATTACAAAATTACAATCAAACATGGAAATGGGGAAATGGAAAAGGGGGAAATGGGAAAGCGTAACCCGTATGAGAGAAATTTTAGCCTTATTTGGGGGCTGGCGGTGGGATTTGAAGTGGCAGTGGGGTTTAGTGGAAGAATAATGCTGCTAATGGCGGACCATTGTCGTCCTCGGTCCTTGTCCTTAGCGGCCTTTACCCTCTCCTCAAATTTTATTGCCCAGAATTGCGCAAACATTTCACGATTAACGTAAATTTGCCGCCACAAAACTATTCAATTGAAAGTTATTTACGTTTATTGTTTTGCGTATTTGGAATTGTAAAGGAAATTGTTTTGAAAATAAATACCAATTTTTAAGGTTATAAATAAAGGGATACGGACACAAAAAAAATAATTAAAACTAAAATAAAACCTTTAGGTATTCAAAACAATTAAAAATATATATAAGTATCCCAGCATTCTATTATTTTGTTTCTTTAATTTATAAATATCCTAGCATTTTTTAAATATTTTTTTTTTTGTAAATTATATTAATTATTTGATCTGTAAGTTATCCTTACTAATTACTACATTTTAGTGCCTGCACTTTAAGCCCTTGGCAGCTCTGTTAAAGTTGTACAATTAGGCATCGGTTTGATTTATGGCCAAATGCCATTAAGAGTCCTGCCAAGGCCATCGATTCACCCCTCGCTTGCATCCTGCTGCCGCGTCTGGCCAAAATCTATACTTCCGTTGTTAATCATTGGCATCACTTAACGGCCCCTTCCGTCTTCCGTTCCGTAAAGGAATGCAATCAGCCAGAGGATCCTGGTTTTATTTCAAGTGCTTTTTCCTTCTCTTCCCGGCGAACACGCCCTTCAATTACAAATCACGGGACAGGCAGGACTCGGCTGCGCAGATAATCTGCTAAAGGACTTCCGCCAGGAGAGACAGAGAGAGAGCCACGGCCCTGTAACTGAAATCGCAATGATATACTGCCGTGAAATCGAATCGCAAAGCGGGCACGGGGATGTAAGCTGGCTTCCTCCAGAACAACTCCAAAACCCATCTTCCTGGGATTCTCGGCCTCGGATTCCTTGGGCCGCTCGACAAAATCAACAGACTATGGCTAAAGGTCCGCCAGACTTGGAGACTTCACAGTTGGCGTCGTTGCACAAAGGCAGTCAGTGCACTCAAAAAAAAATATATAAATATTATGTAAAGTTACAAAAAACCTACTTGAAGAAAGAATAGTTTTAAATAACTAAGGATATATTTATTTAAAATCTGTTAAAAATTACTATTAAGGTATTATGACACTGCATTCTTTGTTTGTACCTTATTAATAATATAATAAAATTTACGTATATTTTTTTGTATTTATAAATATATTTCCAAATATTGTAAATACCTTAAAATATTTCAAAAATTTTCATCAGTGCTCCTTTTCTAGTTTTCTTGGCCGGCGCAGCCAGAAAGAATTTATTGCCCCTTAAGGCCGTGTAGCGTGTCCGAAGGACTCAGCGGGTTGCATGTTCTTCATCCTCGCTTCTTGGTAACTGAAAAGACCTGCGAGAATCGTCCTTCGTCCTCTTTTTTTGGCTTGCATTTTCGGCGGCCGTGTTGAAATTGACAGCAAAATAATTGCTTGATTATTTATGAGACGCAACTTGGGCCAGAGACAGCAAACGGAGCAAAGCGATTTGTTTGCCAAATGAAAAAAGAAGCCTCCTCGTCCTCGTACCATTCGGATGGCTAAC
>JAEIIJ010018314.1:0-16145 GCA_018904815.1 Drosophila ogumai | reverse complement strand
TTTAAAAAACCTTTCCAGTAATTGAACTCAGCTAACTTTCTGTTTTCGCTACATAAAAAATTTCACATGTTGAAAAAACTCCCTAATGGAAATAGAAAAATTTGTTGCCTCTGTGGAAATTTTTTTTTTTTTAAGCTTGAGCCAATTAGCGTATTTTCGGAAAATTCCATTCTCACTTTCCATGAGCGTTTAATAGAAGTCAGGACAACTTTCTGTAGTGAAGGATTTTCCAAAAAAATTAAAATTAAAAAACCTTTTCAATAATTGAACTCAGCTAACTTTCTGTTTTGGCGATCATTTGGATGCCAGCTACATGATATAGTCGTCCGATCCGGTCCCTTCTGACATATGACATATGTAGAAGACTATATGCGAAGTTTCATTTAGATTTAGATAGTTTTAAAACTAAGGGGCTAGTTTGCGTAGAAACGGACAGAAGGACAGACGGACAGGCGGACAGGCGGACAGGCGGACATGGCTAGATCGAACCGACTGTTGATGCTTATCAAGAATATATATACTTTATAGGGTCGGAAAGGTCTCCTTTACTGCGTTGCAAACTTCTGACTGAAATTATATTATCCTGCAAGGGAATGAAAATGTAGTAATTTTACTTGGCTTAAAGCACTATAACTTTGTTAAATATATATTTTTTAAATTTATATGCAACCACTTATATTAAGCTACTTGTTCCAAGCAAAAACCTACACTTGAGAGCCACGGTTCAAGACTTGACTAAGATAAGCCCCCGCACAAATGTATTTGTTAAAAAACGATTTACTTATTACCGAACTCAATGCTACAGTAGAGCTAACCATAAATAAATAAATTTATTTATTTATTCATTGGCTTATGGTGGAAACAACATTGTGGATAAAATGCAAGCATTACACATATGTACGTAAATAACGGCAAGATGGAATTAAAATCCAAAATCCAAGAACTAAACTAAAACCTATAAGAACGATTAAAAATGAACGATGAAATGAAAATAAATATGATCATTTTTTTTTTTTTTTATTTTTTACCAACAATTTGCATGTAACCTGAGTTATTCATTTATTTGATTTTTCAATTCAAAAAAATAAAAATTAGGGCTGCCATAAGAACGATGGGTAAATGCATTATATTAATTTCATGAAAAGTTTGAGTTTTCATAAATAAAATTTATCTATCTCTTCCTTTCTTTCCATTCACTGAAGGCAATATATCCTTTCTGGCATTAATCTAAAAATAAAACATTTTTTTTACAAAAACAAAGTTTTACCTTAAATTTAAAATGTTGTTAATTATATTATATTATATTAAGGTTAAATATTATCATATATTTTCTTTGAGATGCCCATAAGTATGCTAACACCTATATGTAAAATCCGTGTAAAATAAAAAGTAACCAATTTTGGTTAATACACGCACATATGTACATAATTACATACAATTAATATAAGAAATAAAGAAAATAATAAACCATTATACAAGGCTTTCTAACATATTTTGAAAAATATTCTTCAATAATAATAAAAGCATATTTTTGTTAATTTTCCAATCATGTACTGATTTGCCAGCGATCTTGTCGCTTGTCAGCATAAGATAAAGAAACATAAACAACGGAACCCACACAATAAAGTCGATAGAACCTTTACGAATCTAAAACCGGTAACTCGCTTCCTATTTAATTAAATTAAAATCACATCGCATGCTTAAACTAATAATGGCATAAATAAGTATACACGACAATGTCTAGAAATTCTCCGGCTTCTCAGACATTTGTATCAAGTCTTTTATATTCAAATTATCTTCCAGTGGAAATCGGCTGCTCAAATCAGATGAAGTTAGCAGATATCTCTGGTTTCTTCCCGCACTCGAGCTGTGATCAAAAACCCGGAGATGATAGATGAGAAACTCGTAGAGGAACATGCGTTCGCGGCTGGCGTAGTGAAAGGCCACAGAGTAATTGGAGCAACATCGCAAACCCTGAAAGGGATATTACAAAATATTTAAAATTTTGAGTCCTGAGATAAGTGATATATCCAGACTTACGGTTTCAACTCGAGACACACTCATCAGCCGCAGCCAGTCCGGAATAGTTGAGTTTGAGTCCGCGAGATAGTGCTCCAGATTCAATGGCATAAACTTGGGCCTGGGGTCTCCATCCAGAGACTGAGCCGAGTCGACGAAGTGAACTCCCACATTCTGCAGACAAATGCCCATGTAGAAGTCCTCAATGCCCATTTTCTTTGGCTCCGGACATATCACCGAAGACCCATAGGCCTGGGTCATGAATCGATTAAGGGCCTCACGACTCAGAACGTAAGAAGCGCCTCCGGACATATAGCTCTGAGAATTCAAGTGAATATGCAAATTAAATTAAGTTTATATGTATATTATTTGTAGCTCCTGGATAGATAAACACAGCTCAACACTATATTCCATAAGCAATGAGCTTAATATTCCACACGCCCCGAATTCATTTAACCAAACCTGTCCCGCCCTTTATGAAAAAATTGACCTTGAGCATGAATATCCACTTCAAAGATCCGAAAAAACTACGTGGTATCAAAGATATTCCAAACATTAGTAACGGTGCTCGGTTTTTAGCATACCCACAACCAAAATCAAGATGTTTTTAATCCTCTTTTAGAGGCCGCTCAGCAGGGAATGAAGTGTCAAAATACGCATCAAGTTGAAATGTGAACAAGCAAAGCCCCCAAATTAATAGAAATGATAATGAAATTTAGCGAATTGTCACTCAAGACTTATGATTATGTCGGATCAATAAGCCTCTCTAAAAGAATATGTACATTTAAATCAAGTTAACATACGATTTTACACTGGTAAAAAATAAAATAAGTAAGATAAATATAATCAAAATATTTATAATATACATAAACTAAACACTTGAATTCCCATCAAACACAACAAGGAAAATAAAAGAAATGCATAATTCATGGAAGCATACAGATATGTTAATCTGCTGAATACCGCAGATCTCAAAAATCTCAAAGACAAAACAAAAGCCCAGTAAACTATAGTCAGGGAGATATTCGCAGCAATCAATCAGAAATCATTATAACATTTATGATGCATTAGGAATAATTAGCCCCCGATAAACGAATTTCCAAGTGTGAGAGACGCAGAAGCAGAAACAAAGAAATATTTTTATACATATTCGCATAAAGATAAAGCCGCCATATGGGGCCCTCCGTAGCTCATTTGTTTAAATTTATGCGGACAAACGTATGCGGACGAAATGTGTGTACTTTGTCCGAAGAAACATAAAGCTTGCACAATGTTCCGAAATGTCAAAAGGCGAAATAAATCTTCGACGAGGCGCGGCTGTGAGAGATGCGTGACAGGTAACCGCGATGACCTCAGGTGAAGCACGGCCATTAGCTTGTGCAGACTGCAGCATCGTTAATGCGAATATAATTTCTTAAAGCCGAGTTGCCCGTTCCCCCAGTGATCTATGCACGCGGAAAAGGCCAAGACAAGAAGCGCTTGGCCAGTCAAACTCTTAACCAATATGCAACAGCCAGCCCCTATGATATCACTCCACCAATAATAGATTTAATGTTTGTTTACCGACAGACAATGCCCAATAAATCGCTGTTAATTATTATGGGATTACACTCACAAAAAAGAACCGGTTAATGGGACAAAGAACGTATATTTATAATGAAGCGACATTAAAAACAGCAAAGAAAGTTCAAAGAGATTCTTGAAAATGAAGCATTCACTAAAAGCTATAAATGTTTAATTTAAATTTGTTTAATAATAAATACAAGTTAAAATAAAATGTGTTTATAACTCAGAAAGTGAAAAAAATTCTTTTTCAAATGATTTATCAGTGTTTAACAAGCTAATAAAAAAGTGCTAAAATTTTTGCAAGAAACTATGTTCTCACATTAATTTGGCATATACAAACTGTTTTTGCCTTTAGAACTCCCGCTAAGCGCTGAAGGCATAATTCTCTTTTCTCTAAGCTTAAGATCCAAATCCAACTCTCAGTTTCATGGAAAATTTGCATTTCAAATTAGTTTCGAGAAGTGACAATAGCATGGAAGATGAGCAGTTAATTAGACGCTGATTCTAACGATCAAGTCGATCACTTAAAGCATTAATAATAAGCACAGAGAAAAATTGTATAAAGTTAAGTTGTATATTTATTTAAAAAAATAAATGATTCATTCTAATTACTAAGAATGTTAGTTATCACACTTATCGCATTTGTAGGACTTCAATCATTATTTCTTCATTTTTTTTATTTAATGGTTACTTTTTTTTCTCTGTGCATATTAGATGAAATCGATTATGCCACTTATTAACCACAACATAAGCAAATGAGGAAGTTAATGTGGAGTTATGATCAACATTTATCACTCACCACATTATAGCGTGTCATCTTGTAGCCAAAGTATACGGGTGTATCCGGATCGAAGCCGCTCAGCAGGTGCTGCAGATTCTCCATGACGACATACCTGTGGGGGTGGCAGAGTTAAGAAGTTCCAAGAGTACGGTTTAGAAGCAGGAGGGATGCCCAGCCGAGGTCCTTTGAGATCCCTTGAGGACCCTGTGGGGGCATCCCTGCCACAGATCCACTCACGTATCATCGTCCGCCTTGAGAAACCAATCAAAGTCTTGCCCAAAGTGTTCCCAAACATGACGGAAACCCTCACGGGTCTTGTTCCACAGATCCTCGTAGCCGCCACCACTGGCCTCGACCACCTGGACCACGTCCAGCGGCTGGTAGTCCTCACTGCTGACGAATAGCAGATGGCTGCAACGCCTGCCCCAAGTGTCGTAGACTGATCTGGCGAGATCCTCCACGTTTTCCGGACAGGTCAGCACCATGCACAGTATCCTGGCGGCAGGCAGTACTTCAGCTCGAGAAAATGCGTTTGTCGCGAAGGACACCGGAGAGGATGAGGATGAGGAGCTGCTCCAACAGGGCGAAACCCGGCTCACGTCATAGACATACAGAAGGAGGACGAAGGCGAAGATGAATCCCGCCATGAAGCCCGTAAGAAGGTGCAGCTGGGAGCGCAGCTTGATCTTGGCCGACATGCTGCGCGTTGTGTTGTGTTCTCCGCGGCGCTCGATTCCCGATTGCCGCCAGCTGGCCATTGCTTTGTTTTGGCCAAATTCAGGCAGTAGCATGGAAGCAGTTATAGCCAGCAACCGGTTTGTTTTGTTTTCTTATCACAGTCATCAAACGGTTGCGATTCGGTGGGAGATTAGAGATGCCAATTTGACCAAGTTGAGATTATGATTTAAGTAGGGATCATCCTATGTGGATATTGAGTCTGGGAGAGTGGAATCCTTGTACTAAGTTACAAAAGGAAATAATTAATCTTTCCATGACCTGACTAAAGCTATTTATTTTTCTATTTAAATTTGAATAAAAAGTGGAATTTTGCTTCCAGAGAATTTAAAGCTATTATTTTATAAATTGCTACTGAGATAACAACTGTTCTAGGAACATTATGTCAACATGTCAACATTAACATTGTCTTATTATTTCCTACGTCCAAACAAATTTATTACCAGAAAGCTATAAATTGTTAATGTTAATCACATTTTTATGGAAATAATGAAATAAGAATTGATATTAAACGCAAAGTAGATATATATCGTTGCGATATGTCGATAGTTTTGCTTTTTTAAAAAGGACAAATAAATATAAAAAAATGTATCATTTTTTCCCCTAGATTTGCATGGTTAAAATCGATATTCTAAGGTAAAAGGAATATTTGTATAATTAAAAATTCGACATATACTCCTTAAGCAATATTTCAATGTAATATTGTCGCTATATCATATGGGGTTTCTCGATGCATGGACTTATTCACATTTAAAAGAATGTTGCAAGCTAACGTACTTGATAATTTTCTTTAAAACTTCCATTTCATATATGTATATCATTGATTGTCAATCGAAACACAATTCATATTTATATTATTCAATCTTTTTTCGTGTTAAACGATAGTGTTTTTTCTTGTGTTTTTTCTTGTGTTAAATGTTACTATTTATTTATATATGTGGGTAATACACTCTGACTATACTTTTCACAAGGTTGTGCTCCAGTTCTGATTTCATTATTGTCACACACAGCTATCATCATTCAATTTCGTCTGCGCTTACGCAGCATAAAAATGGTAACAAAATGAAAATGAAAGTGTTGCCAACACATTGTGATGGCTTCGCACAATGGGAAATCGATCAATTGAGGCGCATGACATTGTATAACGTCTCTCATTGAGTAATAAACCAATTGCAATTGGGATGAGGTATATAAACTCCAAGTCGCTTCAATTATGCCAACAGTTACCCGACACTTTGTGGAGGCATTCGCACGGAAGGAGTATCCAAATTATTCAGAGATGACAGCTAAGGTGAGGTTGCAGGATCCTTGCTTTCAAGTCCAAAATTAAAATTTGATCCAATTTCAGTTGTTTATCCTGCTGTCCCTGGCACTCTTCGCTGCCGTCCAGGCGGAGTACAACTACAACGAGAAGGCAGCCACGGCAGTCAACTCCTTGGAACACTCTGGGTCCAGTTCTGGCGAGGATTTCCTCAGCGACTACCACACGCCCAGCAACAATGCCCTGAACTCGGAGGCCACGCCCGAGGGTTACGACTATGCGACGCCCAGCCGGAACCAGTTTGCCGCCGGCAGCCGTACCGCCAGTGTCCAGGCTTCGAATCTTCTCCAGAATGCAGCCAGTGCCGTCAGTGCCGCCAATGCCGCCAATGCGGACAACAACGCCGCTCCCGTCTTGCTACCCTCGCCCCTGCCCGTGCTGCGCCAGCATCAGGAGCCGGAGGTCTTTCCGCCCGCCAGCTACAGCTTTAACTATGCCGTGAACGATGAGTCCACCGGCGACATCAAGGAGCACAGCGAGACCCGGGATGGCTATGTGGTCCGCGGCTTCTACAGTCTCATCGATCCCGATGGCTACAAGCGCACCGTGACCTACACGGCGGATGATGTGCACGGTTTCAATGCTGTAGTCAATCGAGTCCCTTACGCCCTCAAAACTGTGGTTGTCCCGGTGGCCCAGGTGGCTCAAGCTACTCCTCTGGTCGCTCTGGATGAGCGCTCCAAGTCTCAGAACATCCTTCGTTCGTCGGGTTCCACGTTCCTGGAGTCAAACTCTGGCTCCGCGTCTGGTGTTAGGTCAGGATCGGGCTCTGACTCCGGCTCCAGTTCGGCTTCGGGTTCGGGAGTAACCAACACGTTCGCGGAGGACAGCTACGCCAATGCTCCGCGAGGATTGGACTCCTCCGGTGGACCCTACGCCTGAGTCCTGTTGCTCGGCTATGTGCTACTTGTATATTCCCTCATTGTGCTTCATCTACTACTAGTTTTCTAATTAAAAAAATACACTATAAAAATAACGTTGCCAAGTTTCGGGCTGAAATTAATGATTTGAAGCTCTTTAAGAGCTTTCCATCGGCATTTTCACAACTTCAAAGAAGTTAAAGCCTTTTATTGCGGAAGAAGACGAGTTGACAACAAAAATGGCTTAACTATTTTACCCAACTCTCGAAAAAGGTTAAAGCTTTTCCAAAAGTGGACAGAAATTTTTTGGTGTGGAGAAAATTTGTTGGTCTGTGTGTATCTGAAAGTAAATATACATTATTTCAATATCATATAGTTTTTTCAACAACTTAATCGGCAGTAGCAGAGAAATTACTCATTGCTTTTAATTAATTATACAGATTTGGGGATCTATTCCATACTTTTAAAGATAGCCCTTTATTTAAAATCCCTTAAAAGGCTGTCTAAAAGTATTCTATATTTTTGAGTTATACATTTCAGCGTTAATTTTGTTTTTTCCTTACTCTAAAACATTTTGTAGGACACCTTCGAAAGAGTTTTTGAAACACAATAATTTCTGTATTGTGTATTCGATTGAAAATGTCTATAAAAAACTGTTACATCCTACAAATAATATACATTTTCATTATTCCTACAGTATTTTTTATCAGCATTCAATACAACTTTTTAAATTAAAAATCTGTACTTCGGTTTTATGTATAATTATCCTTCTTAAATAGGATTCAAGCTCCTTAAATCTGGCTTTCATTAAAAATTAAATTAATCTGGCAACATTGCGCTGGAAGAAGCGTTAAGGTATTTCTCCAACAACATTTTCGACGCGCCCATTTAAGCCAAGTCTGTCAACTGCCGGCAAAGCGCGAAGACGTCAGTGTTTTTTCCGTTGTTCGGCGCTTACTTGTTTTTTTTTTTTCATTTTGGCCCTGGCTCTTTGTTTATTTTTTTGTTGTTTTGGGACTTCAAGTCGCGTTCCCCACCACATTTATCGCCTCTCTGTCGAGGGCCTCCGTTTGAAATTCTGCGCGAGTACTGCCGGTAGATGAAGTGAAAAGCGATTTGGAGAAGTGACAGAAGGCACCGATTCGAGACGGTCCAAGTGCGATTGCAACGTCTTGAAAAAACGTCAAAGAGCCCAGGCAATTGCCGTTTATTGCTGAGCAATTGCGGATTGAAGTGAACTTAAACAATTTCTGCCATATCCCGTACCCGTCGCACCTGCTGGCCTGCACACCTGCGCACCTGAGCGTGTGCCCGAAGGTTAACCGCATCTTTACAAGCTTTCGCGTCTGCGTCACTGCCTCAAGAATGTGTTAATTCGGTATTTCAACAACCACCACGGCTGCTGCCTATACAGTGACAGCCGCTTGCCGCCGAACGACACGAGATTTGCATAAAAAAGTAAACAAACGCGGCCCATAAGAAGGCGAGAGGAATAATCAAAACAAAATATGTTTCATATGGCCAACGCTTGAAGAGAGTGACGAGTATTCAAATTCAAGAAAAAATGCCTATGACATGTCGAGTAGGTTTATAACGTAATTCCCAAAAAACGGGGAATCTCCCCAAATTAAGGTGATTTTTTTTTTGCAGATGTGATATAAAATAAAGGCTTTCTCGTTAGTAAGCTACGGAAGCCTATAAACAATATCAGATTGCTCTTAGTTAATGAAAAATAGGAAAAATAAACTTATTATTTCTAATTAATATTTAACCTTATTGTTCTGTAGATTTTATAAATAATTTTAAATATTAAACAAACTCAAATAGTAGCTTATATTCATGTTCTTGTAAGTTTACCTTGGTTTCTTATTACTTGCTTAGATACCAGCAAAATGATTGGCATGCGGCAGTCTAGAAAGCGCGTAGAGCTGATCCTGATGGTCTTTATCGGCCTCGCCTGGGGCATTCTCTTATCAGAGCTAACGCGGCGGAATCGCTGGCATGGAGCATTGCGTAACAATCAGGGAATATATGAAGGTGCCAACAGTCTTCTCTTCCCCAGTAGTCGCAAAAGCAGCTCGTATTTCACTCCTCCGCTCCTGAGTTTATCCCCGATGACCACGCCCGTCATCACCAGTGAAGACTCTGTAACTTTTGCCGGCCGTCTCTTTAACGAGACCCGAGTCCTGTGCCTGGTGCTGACCAGTCCCAAGAGTCATAAAAACCGCGCTGTTTATATACAACGCACCTGGGGCACACGGTGTCACAAGCTGATCTTCATGAGCACCAAGGAGGACAAGGAGCTGGGTGCCGTGGCGCTCAATGTGCGGGAGGGCTACTCAAATCTGTGGGGTAAAACGCGGGCCTCCCTGCAATATGTCTACAAGCATTACTTTCAGAACTACGATTGGTTCCTAAAGGCCGACGATGACACGTGAGTGGGAATAAGTAAAAGCAAGCAATATTCTATCCTATCTTTCCATAATTTTAGTTTTGTGGTAATGGAGAACCTGCGCGCCTTTCTATATGCCCACAGCCCAAAGTCGCTAGTTTACTTTGCCAATCACCATGTGAAACAAGTATATACTTACTCTTGGATCTCTGAAACTTTATCCGAATAAATTATTTTCCTATATTCAGGGTTACAAGTCGGGCGGAGGGGAATATGTTTTGAGCAAAGCTGCCCTGCACAAATTCATGAAGTTCGCCTTTGACAACAGCAGCATCTGCAGCAAACTGAACATTGGATACGAGGAGGTGGAATTGGGACGCTGCCTGCAGTCGGTGGGCGTGGTGGCTGGGGATGCCCGAGATGAGCAGGGACTAAGCCGCTTTGTACCCTTTTCCCCTCTGCACTGGTCCAATGACTCCCGAAACTACACTACCTCAAATGTAAGACTCACTACAAAGTGTTTCTAGGACAATCAAATGCTTATGTTTACATTTTTTTACACAGGACACCAGTGATTGGTTCTCCAATTCGGCCATCTCCTTTCACTCTAGCAATGCCAAGGATTTTTATGTCCTGGACTTTATAATTTACAAGCTAAAAGGTTTTGGTATTAACAAGAGCCAGGAGTATTTGAAGTCCAATCTGGATGGAATAGAAACTAGGCGCAGTTTACAGCTTGAGAAAGTTGCTACAAGTAAAATAAATACCCACAAAATGACGCCTAAAAACTATGCCACAAAAGCCAAACATAAACCAAAGTCAAAGGTTAACCCACAAGCAGAGAAATAATTTACTATTGACTGCCAAAAACAAAACCAAAGAGGACAACCAAGATATTATTAATGATATCCTTCAATAAAGATACTAGAATGTAAAAATGTATGTAAATTAATGTAAAAAACAATAATAATATTATAATAATAATTTGATTGAGAGATATAACCATTTTACATTAGAGTTCATACTGCCCTGAGCTTGTAGATTTCTTTCGCCAGTTCCTTAAAGGAGGATGTCCAACAATGAGTCCGTAAGGCCTGGCTTCATACAAAACTGTTTCCAGAAAGTGCATTTCATAAGGCGATACATTGTGCACCGAAATCGAATATGTTGAACAACACTGTAGTCCCTGTGAAATATTTATTAAGAAATATGAATGTAAATTTAACGATATTTTAAGTCATTATATCAAAACAAAACTAAATATATTCAGAAAATATATTAAAAAAAAAAAACTTTCATTTGAGTATCTCTACAATTGAGAGACTGCGTTGCAGACATAAACGGCTCTACCCTTATCTCACCTTTTTGCATGAATAGACCAGGTATTTATACAGCCAAAATTCATTATCATCATCCTTAGGTATGAGAAAGTACTCTAGGGAAAGCGAGAAAAATCTATGGCGTCCAAATGGGTCTCTGGAGTCACCGACTGTCACATTCAGTGTGTCCATGCACCTGCCCATTTCAAAGTCCTCGGTGCCGATATCCCCGTGCTGGCAGGGCGATTTTTTTGCTGTTGCCTCAACGAACAGCTCCACTGCTTTTCTGCTCAGGACATAGCCAGCTCCACCAGACATATATATTTGTAAGTCCAAGTTGAAAGCAGATCCAAAGTAAATGGGAGTATTGGGAGCGTAGAAACGGAGCATATAACGCATGTTCTCCATGATGGCATAGGTGTCGTCATCGGCCTTGTAGAACCAGTCGGCCTCGTGGCCATAATGCCTGTAGGCATGCCTAAAGGCTGCCTTCGTCTTGCCCCAAAGTTTGTTGCGTTCATCGCTGACATTCAGGGCCACAGTCTCTGCTCCTTCCACTCCGCTCAGCCTGGATTGACTGTAGTAGATCACCCGGTTGCAGTGGCGTCCCCAGGTTTCACTGATTGCCTTTACACCGTACAAGTAATTCTTGGGCCAGGTCAGCACCAGGCACACTATCCTCACAGACCGAAACAAGTGATGGGCCACAATGTTGTTGGGTGGCCTGGCTGATATGTTGAGAGACTTCAGCTCCGGGAGGGGATTCCTATAGCCATATGGTCTCAGGTGATAGAGCACAAACTCAATGATTTCCATTTGAATTGTCGACACATAGGGGAACAGGACTCCCCGGCCAAAGCAGCTGGTCCAGCTCTTCATTTTAAGAGTAAACAAATAATTAATATAATTTTTTCTATTTAATTTAATACTTTTGTTTAAGCCCACCTGATTTTTGTAGACGGATTGAAAAGCGCAAGGCCACAGCCAAAACGCTTTGCGCATTGTAAAGGGAACCAGCACGTCCGGAACGTTCAAGGCCAGCAGGGCATCGCTGGGACCACGCTGCATTCTCCCGAGGCACTCCTTCAAAGACAAGTCGTCGTGCAGGCAATTTCTGGTGCACAGCTGCTCCAGGGCCTCGCGACTGAATATGTAGTCGGTGCTCGGGACCTGACCCACATGGGCGTAGCTGAAAAAGGAATGCTGGGCACTGAAGTAGATGGCACGGTTGGGCGGATAGGGGGCAAGCAGGTGACGCAGGTTCTCCACAATCACAAAGGAGTCCAGGTAGACTACCAGAAGCCAGTCAAGCTCATGACGAAACTCCCTGTAGATGCGGCGGTAGGCCTCCGCCATCGGGATCTCCCAGCGATTGATGGTGGTCAGGTGATTGCAGCGGCGACCCCAACTGCCGCGGATGTGCGCCAACTTCCGGGGACCGCGCTTGTAGTCCGAGTCATCCAGATAAACCAGGCAATGTACGCGCACCTGCTGCCGAAGGAGCCTCGCTAGCCGATTGTCGTCCCAGCGCTGACTCCGTAATCCCACTTGAAAGTCATGTATATTCTCCTTGTAAGGCTCAAAAACATACTCGTGGGCATCTTCAAAGGCAGTGCTCTTGTAGAATATTAAGACCTCGAGTACGGCTAACCAAAACAAGGTTGACAGGATCAATGGCCAGAGAAACCCCGCAAGCAGTTTTTTCATAACGTCCTTAGCAAATAACTTTATTTTTGTAAGGAATTCTAATTCTGTCAAACAGGAAAAACAATGATTTTACAAATGTACCTCAGTTAAAAGTTCAACCAATTTTTAAACAAAAATTGTGTGACTTTGATTTTTATTAATGTCAAAAACATCATAGAAATCGGATACCGCACCGGGAAACATTGATAAGCCTTACTCTGGTTGGAAAAGAGCTCTGCTGAAAGAGCTTCACACATACATAGTTTACACTTTAGTCTATATTTCACTTTTTTATTCCGATCTTGTAAATGGGGAATGGTCTGTACGGCGCATTAATGTCGTCGTTTAGCACGTTGTCTATCCAAGGCATCATCGCTGAGACACTCGTGTAGAGAGAAGGTACATTTGGGCTACCGCACCCCAAGCCACTGTTGACAATGCCGGCCAACACAAATTGTGTGTGATGCCCGGCTATGGGACACATCAGCGGAGATCCACCAGAGCCCTCGCAGGTATTCCTGTTCCTTTCCCCGCCCGCGCAGATAAGACTGGTATGGAGCCCGAATCTACTGCCCAGACGTGTTCTCCGTAGCCGAGCCTGGCAAGCAGCCCTGTCCACGATGGACAGGGAAACTCTCTTCAGGCGGGGCGAAAGGTGCGTGTCCATGTGGGTAGGTTTACCCCAACCGGATACCAAGCAGTGTTGATGATCAAACGTTGTCCCAGGGCTGGGCTGGCAGATGAATCCTATGTGGCGTTTCGCAATAAACGAGGACTCCAGCACGATCAACGCCAAGTTGTACCCCTTGGAGTACGGACTGAACTCCGAGTGCAGTACAACCCTCGCCACTGTTCTTCTCTCCACATAGCGGTTTCGGGTGTCAGTCAAATCCCAAACGCCAGCTTTCACTAACAAAGACTCCCTTGTTTTGTTGACCAGCAGGTGAGCGGCGGTCAGCACACAATTCTCGGTGAGCAGAGAGCCGCCGCCTAAGAACTTACGCCCTTCATAGAGTGCCACAATCCAGGGAAACTCGTGGGGCTGTGCCTGATTGGCATCCACCTGTTCATGGCCATACAGTCCTTCTGGGTAACTCTGGCCGCAGCGTAGCGGAGCACCGACACTGACCGCCGAATGCTTCTCACTTGGTGCGGCACTCACTATTTGGGAAGTGCGGCAGCAGGTTTCTGTCCATTGGCACGAATTCGATTCGCTCGAGTCTTCTTCTTTGCAAAGCCCATTTGGAACACAGCTCCTCTGATGACCACAAGACGTTCTGGAAGCATTTAGACCGCACAAAAGCCACGCGAAAGCAATTAATAATATTGACAAGCTTCGCGACATTCTTGAACTGAATCACAAAGCCGCAGAGGATTCGGCTCCACATATGTATTCCAAAAATAAACATTATAATTTTGATAAGAAGCAATTCAGTGGCTATCAGCTTGAGACAAGCATAAGCTAATAATCAGTATTCCAAGAAAATATAAATATTATAGCAGATTAATTTAAATAAAATAAAATAAAAGATTATAGGAAATTATGTCAAATAAATCCGTTTGGATTCAGAAGCAATAATTTCTTTCATAATATTTAAATTTTTTGTTTAAAAATGAAATTTTCCGGGTACGCTAACTACTTGTTCCATGTGAGGATCAATCCAGTCCCGGAACATGGCCAAATCGGTGAAGGTTGACGGAACATCTTGACCGACACTCCAGCTGACAATGCCCACCTGTTCATAGCGCTTCGAATCCCTTTCGAGAGCACAGAACAGAGGAGCTCCTTCATCGCCGTGGGTAATACCCCGGCCCGTCTCTCTTTCGGCGCACATCATGCTTTCAGGCAGTATAAGGCTCGGCCCCAACTTGTGACGCAGCTTATCCTCGCAAACATCTCTGGCTACCATAGTCAGGTCAACTACCTTAAGGTAGTTTGAGTAGTCTAAACTGCGGTACGATCTCGTTCCCCATCCGGCAACCTTGCAGTGTCTGTAGCGGAACGACTTTCTTGGCGTGGGCAAGCATATGGTCTGGATGTGGGGCTTCAGCACGAACGGCGAGCTTAGGAAGATAAGCGCCAGGTCATAGGTCTCGTGCACCATGATCCTGAGCACCTGGCGATTTTCAGCCCATGATCAAACGTCTCTAGTGCCCTATAACAGGTGCCGGCCCTGACCACGATGTCTGTCTCCAACTTGTTAACCACGAGGTGACCGGCGGTCTGGACCAGGCCTGGGGCTATCAGAGAACCGCCGCCGAGGTATTTGCCATTGTCGAGCAAGGCCGTGACCCAAGGGTACTGCCCCCTTTCAGGCAGCTTACCATTAAAAATACATCCATCCAGACCTTCTGGGTAACTCACTCCGCAAAGTCCACCTGGATGATCGTCTGCAGGTACTTCTATCTGCAAATGCAAGGGAAAACGGTGTCAGAATACAGTTCAATAGCTATTGTCCGAAGCTTACCACACGGTTATCGCTTAATAGGACGCAGCCGAAAAACAGAAGCCCCAGTGGCCAGAGGCGCTTCATCGTGGCAACGCCAACAAAATCTGGAGACGCAGACTCTATACTTATACAGCTTATCAGAGGATCACACCAAAGCTTATCTCCTTCGTCTTCTTTAAAAGCTTATTCCACGAATTAACAATTAACAGTAATGCAAAATATAAAATATATATATATTTTCATATTTCTCAGAAATGACTAGTTTAAAGATTCCACCAAATTATTTTTTGTATTTTAATAATCACTGGGAAACAAAGCTAACCTCCGCGGGCCGATGTTTGTATACCCTTCCAGTTGCAATTGGATCATTAAAATTCGTTCCACTTATGTCTAACAGCGGCTATTGTATAAAATATTTATATTTTTGATTTTTATTAAAAACAAAAAAGTAATTTTAACTTTCATTGCACCTACTATCATAAACATAAGGTTAAAAACTTAAATTTTCCTGAAAAGCCGCCTTTAGTCCTTAAATAATTTGCCCAGCAATAACATTATAAGGCTGCCGAAATACCAAGACTTTTATTATTTCAGTAGACACTTGCTACTTACAAACTCACCAGGAATGTTAGAATCAATTGGGAATCAGATGCGCACACATTATTAGTCACTCCAAATTTTTTGGTAAATTCGCCCAGCAAATTCATAAAAGTTTTTCTTAATTTTAGAGAAATTTTCTTAGTTGTAGTCCGATTTTTTCAAGGCTATTTTTTTTTTAAATATAGATTGACTCCTTTGTTGATGCAGATCAAGAATATATACTTCACAGGACCACTGTTAACTACTGGCTAACATTATTTAAAATTAGCCAGTTAAGAGAAAAAAGATCGATGCATCTTCAACTCAAAAAAAAAAAAATTCGACATACATTTACGTAGATGATTAAAACAAAATATTAACTACAAATTATTTATCATTTATCAGAGTTTAATTACACGTTGAAAGCAAAGCTCTTT